>JAUTBT010079240.1:0-31335 GCA_032361225.1 Lepetodrilus schrolli | reverse complement strand
AGTACCATAGTGCCAATCCCAGTTGTTGTACTGAATCAATTTAATGACACACACACACACACACACACACACACACACACACAAAACACACACACACACACACACACACACACACACACACAATCTTTAATCCACTTTGTTGGTGATTTCCAGGTATCTTGCTTATGAATGGATGATGATGCACGAGTAAGAGAAATATTATTATTGATTTATTATATTAAGATATAAAGATGATGACAAATCAAAGAGTGACAGAAAAAGAGAGATAAACCGATAGAATGTAATATTATTTCAAATTGCTTTCCAAAATATGATATTAAATCACTAGTGATGTTTTATATATTTATTATATTTATTACTAAGGCCCTTTACTATGTAAAAGATCCCCCCCCCCCCCCCCCCGGATAATAAAGATATATTATTATTACAGTATAGTCCATCATTGTAGGTTGTACATCAGCTTACAGAAACATGTACATATCCAGAAGCCAATGTCAAGATATTGATTTATATAGCTATCGTAAATATCTGACAACAAGAATGACTATCTGATAGCACTTCTTCATTCCTTACAGACATTGTAGGATATGTATCAGCTAACAACGACAAGCCTGGACAGGGATCAGGGTATTCTGGACTTACAAGGCAGCAGCAGTATCTGACTCTTGCCTCAAACACGGCTTCATCCCAGCTCATCTGATGGTGGCGTGATTGACAGCTCGCGATTGACAGCTCGTGGTAATTGTATGTCCATCAGTAACCGTACTTCCCTGGACGTTACTCTGGCAGCGTCGGTGATTGACCACTCTCGGTAAGTCCAGCCTGGGTAAGTAGATCTCACATGTTGTGACACTTTGCCAATAATTGAGATATCATTTTGTGATTAATTACACCAAATGAATTTCAGCGTTGATGGGATGAAGAAAACATTGAGAGTTGAATGCAAGTTGTTACTTGTTACTTGACCACAATTGTCCAATTAGTTACTATTACTGCTGAATTTATATCCATAAATACGCACAATCTTTCAAAGCTGTCATCTATTATTAAATTTCTGAATATCATATTGCGTTCAAAATGTAAAATTGCCACAGACTTAAACAGTATGACAAACATTACATATACAATATTTTATTTAGTTTTACT
This sequence comes from Lepetodrilus schrolli, assembly GCA_032361225.1. NCBI lineage: Eukaryota > Metazoa > Mollusca > Gastropoda > Lepetellida > Lepetodrilidae > Lepetodrilus > Lepetodrilus schrolli. The sequence goes on along the minus strand of JAUTBT010079240.1, from coordinate 30,189 downwards.
CAATATACAAATCATATATCTTTAAAAGATAACGGCAACACACTTGGTTACATAACAGTAACATATAAAATTAATCTGACATGCACTAAAACTAATTTTTCAACACTGAAATTGTTCTCACATTTAAGTACTTTCCTCATTCAATCAATGCAAATTACTAAAATAATTGCAATTATGAATGCCTGCTCTGTGAATAATAGATATAATTTGATATATTTTACAATTAGAGATATCTTGAAAGTTGGCATACAGATAATCTTTAAGAATTCCCGAGTACAATCAACTCTACTCACAAAGAAGTAGAGAAATTGCGTTGGCCTTGTGACAAACTAATTATATGTTTTGTTGACTAACATAATCATGGTAATGATTAAATACCACGAATCCTCAATGCGATGAATGGCAACAATTATTTTAAACTCTTTGTCAGACAACTAATTGGTATTGAACACTAATATAAATACTGATAGTCGTACAACTAACTAGTATTAAATACTGTTTGGTAACCAATGATGTTTTGGGGAAAATTTGTTTGTACTTAATATTTACCCACAAGGAATTAGTACTACATATACAGTTAGACCTCATTATACTGCACACTTCCATTTTTGTTAAAATCTGACTGGTAAGCGAAACAACTGGATTCATCGAGTTAAAGTACTGTATATAGTAGGAAATCTGTATTGGTGAAGGGTTGACACATAAGCGAAGAAACTGTAATAACAGGGTCTCGCTGTAACAGTACATCTTAAAGAATTATATTAATATCAGTGAGCTTCAGAGATATTGGCATTAAATATGAATCTGTAACAGAAGTCAGCTGGTAAATGTAATTTGTATTTATGTTAAAGACTTTACACCAGCACTACTGCACTGCATGCTGTCATTGGTGCAGTACCAAAAAAAAAAAACATCAAATATCTCGTGCAAGAATTGGCAGTTCATTATTTTGAGTAAGGTTGATTACATTGATTTCCAGAAAGAATAAAATAAAACAGTCCACAGAATCCTATTACAGTAATTATCAGGCAAAAAAATAAATTGAATTTGTTTGTCATGAAAACAATTCTGGAATTTCCGTTCTGTGATTTCGAGGGTGATATATTCTTTAAGCAAGGAATATTCAAAGACTGACCTTTCGCTGTTTTAAAATGGCATGTTCATGATCTCAAACACTGATTCTAAAGAGATGCAAGTATTTCTTTATAATACTCTCCAGGGCAGCTATTTTTAAAACAATTAAGAAAGTTGTTAGAAAATATATTGGAATGCCAATAAAGAACTTTAATAACTAAAAGTTACTTTTAGAAATAGTTAAGTTATTATACTATCAATCTCAAAGCAACTTCTAGTAAAATATTCAGAGAAATTCTACGAAAATTCAATGGTCAAAATTGTTTATATCAAAGGACCTTTTGTGATTATTTTAGGGTCCATCTCAACTAGTTCAAGCATTACATATACATTGGAACCTAAAACTTGTCAATAGCTTACAATTCAAAGCTAAGTTGTATAATTTGTTGAGTAAATTGTGTATAGAGCCTGCATGAGAATGCAACTAAGTGAGATGAGATATAATCTGACATGTGACTTGTGTTGACCACGTGTCATGAACTTGGACCTGAAGTTATCATGACCGCAAGAGCCTGCACTGATATAGATGTTGTTACTGTACAGACAGCAATAAGGGAAAGAATTTTGAAAGCAGCTCTAAACCACAATCAAATTATTAAAAAGTTTTTAAAGTTCATATAAAAAGGTGAAACATGAACAATGAGATTATAGTGACATATGATGCAGCTGATAGCAGGAAAGAAACAACTACAGCATCACAAAACAGGAATTAATTGCTGAATAGCTAATTAGCATTGAACACAAAACAATTCGGCTGGTATTGTACATGCATGCACTAATTAACATCAGAATGTGAAATAAATTCCTTGGGCAACTCATGCTTAGTTATATAACTAGTTTGACTACATGTACATAGATCACACATTGAATTCCTGGGGCAACTCATGCCTAGTTACATAACTAGTTTGACTACATATACATAGATCACACATTGAATTTCTGGGGCAATCTCTGCATTAATCATGTTCATTACTTGAGGAAATTCTTGTAGCCAGGTTTGATACAAGGTGCTCCTGCTGGTCTCGGCCTGCATTATGCATACCTTGTATATATCACTTGTATTTGCTCTCAGAAACTATATTCAGTACTTTTACTTTTCAACTCAATTTATTTGGACAAGTTTGCACCATTGGTTTTTTGTTTCTACTCTAGTCGAAGAATGAATTCAATATGTCATCAACAATGTTTTTTCTTCTTGACATGGATATATGTCATTTCTGATTTCATTTCTCGCTAGCAGCAAGAAAAACAATGTAAGAAATCCAATGGTTAATGAATGCTTAAATTTCGTTACTGAAATACAATTATAACACTGAATGAATGAAAGAAACACATATTGTTTCCATTGTTTTATAAGAGATCTGTATATTTATATGTTACATATGTATATATTGTATACTGCATTGTCCAAATATTTAAGAATACAATAATGACAATACATTATTGTCCTTCAATTAACATAATATTCATATCACTATGACAGAAAATTGCTGATGTTCTATGTTTATCACATTGTAACATCATACATGTCACAAACACTTTTTCTGCCATTTTTCATGGCTTTTATCATAAGGAATGCCATTTAAGTTGTTATCTTACTTGAAGGTAATCAGTCGGTCACGATACCAAATTTCAATGAATACAAATAGTGATTATGGAGTCTAACGTCGCTGCGGGAATCTCTCACCAATTTGCGACAAGAATACAAATAGAGAGTGTAGTGAACAATCAAACTTAGGTTTGAGCATATTTCATACAACATTTCTGACAACAAATAGAAAATATCTAATCTGATCTTACGTTTGAGCATATTTCATACAACATTTCTGACAATAAATAGAAAATATCTAATCTGATCTTACGTTTGAGCATATTTCATACAACATTTCTGACAACAAATAGAAAATATCTAATCTGATCTATATTGCATGTTATGTTTGACATAAGTTAATTAACAACTATTTTGAGTGGTCACTATCTCATTTAATGAGTAACATTAGTCCCCTTGTCTGGTAAACTGATCCAGTATAATGACAAACATTTTTTAAAATACATTTTCTGCTTTGTACATTAGATGTGGATTAAATATAGTCTAACGTGAAACAACGCTTTCCATATAAAATATGTGGCCAGAAGATTTACTCCGCACAATTCCACCATTGGCAGTCAGAGTGACATGGTTCCATGCAACACTACACCCGTCAAAGGAACAAGAAGAGTTGTTATGGTTCAGTCTACATCAACGTATAACTACAAGCCTCCAACATTTGTCAAATAGGTAATCAAGCAGTTTTTCATTGGACAATCTGACAAATATTTCCAAAAATGGTTCATCACTGAAATTCCAGGTTGATTGTGGTGCACTTGTACCCACAATAAAAATACTGAAATTAATCAAGTTTGTTGATCAACCAACTTAAGAAATTGTGGAATCGCAATTCCCTCCTCTTGAATAGATAGACAGATAGCACGATATCAAGTGGAATGTTGATGAAATTCCATTTTCACTGGTCCTCATGACAAGTAGTGATTTCACTTCTTCAAAAAGTGAAAGAAAACTGGAAGATCTTGATGTCATTGCCAGTTACACAAGAAAACAAGTGTTCTGGTATGATTATTGTGAGGATGTTGAAGACAGGTGAAAACAGGTAAAGACAGTTATTCATCCATCCTTTAACTTCACTCAGCTGTTCAATAATATAATTCTTGGATTGATATCTGGGTGCCCTTTGATGAAGACCTCGTATCTAGAAACCATAGCACTCTCATACCATCTATCTCACTGATTGCACACCAGAGTGCTATGGTCTTTATGAAAGTTTTTCAAATTACCCTGGTGCCAAGTACATTTCTTTTCTTGATATAATTTCTGCTTTCAAAATGCTGATGTTTATAACCATCAGTACAAAAGACATGTTTGTGCTTATAACCGAGGCAAGCACAGCAGTGGGCAGGTACAGACGTCATACTGGTCTGGATTGTCATGTTCTATTATTTAGACTCGGAGGTTTCAGGATAGGTATATAGTCTGATTAGCTCCCTTTGTCAATTCCATTAGTTAGCTACAGAAGACAGTAGATGTCATCATTGTCTGGAAGAATGTTGGTAATATTCTCATACAAGAGAGGTATCATTTCCAAGACTCTTGTCCTCCTCTTGTGGATGGATTAATCTGGACAACAGTTAATAAAGTGACTAGTACTGGTCAACAGAATGGTCAAAACTGACACAATGAGCACTGACATGTTAAAGCAGCTCATACACTAAGATTTTATGTTAAACTTTTTATGAATGCACATTTTTAATGAAAGTGCCATTTACATTTAAAGGCTTCATTTCCAACACAACTAACAAACTAAGTTTGGTTATCATAATATTGTTTTATGCAATGAAATCATAACCTTTTATTACACTACCAGCGAGATATCAACCATGTCATAACTGTTCTCTTATCTAACTAGTGTAATATCACTTTTTCGCTCATCAGATACCAAAACTATTCACTCATTTCATAAAAATGGTATCACATGTTTATTATTCTCTATATCACTAATCTTTGTACATGGCAAGAAAATAAGAACATTGCATGCAACATTGTGGTGGATACATGATTTATGGTTTAGGACGATTGTCAATAATTAGCAAAACATAGTTCTGTGTCAAGGCTTTACAAAGGAATTTACTAGTTTCAATCAAATATTTCTAAATCCAGTCCCAAATGTAATCAAGTGTACAGTCTGCACCACAGACCTATGTTCTCACCCAAATATTCCTGTTCATGATCTGCCAAGTTTAGATCTCTATGGAATAATCTGAGAGAAAATATTCTCCGTTACTTCTTACATATAAATATAACACCATTCAGTAGTATTGATATACAAATGAAGTTCTTTCACCCTCTGAGACTATGATTTCTACATGTAACTGTACTAGGACTATGTTGATGACATGCAATGACTGGTAACTGACACAAGCAAACCAACTCATAACACTTGTGTGAAACTCTTCACATGCACAAATGTCTTACCATGTGAAGTAAGTAAATCAAACCAGACACTACGATGAATTTCTAAAATTTCCTCAACACAAAGTGCATTATTGGAGAAAGTTTTGAAATTCCCAAAGGTAAGTGTACATTACAGTCATGTCACTTTCAGGAGTTGAATGGTTCTGTTGCTTGTAACAGTGATCGATTTCATCGTCAATTTCAGTAACGGAGACCGTCATATAATACTAACAGCCTTCCTGAGTGTCTAACCATTCAAACACATTGCAAGTTCAGTTAACATCACTGCATCTTAATAAAATGTATCTTTTGCTAGTTATCAAGGCAGTATCATTTCATCCCAAGTTACATTTTATATTTTACACATGGCTTATTGATATTTTCATATAATTTCTGAACACTTCGAACATATTTTCCCAATTAATTGTGACAAAACAGTAGTAGTTACGAAAATATTATGTGTTAAAGATCTTTGCATTCATGAAAATACTATGCACCATCAACCTTTTTAATTTTAAAGAATATATGTAAATCTACAACTGTAATCTAAAACAGATATTTAGTACTAGTTAATAATAATAATCCTTACATATATTTTTCATTAGTTAACAGCTAATACGTAACATAAACTATGTTGCATAATATGAACTTCACCATCTACATCACAAATTGCCCATCTCTGATTCTAATGTATGTCTTTACATCTTCGTGTCTTAATCATGCTGTAGAATAACTACAGCTAGTGCTGAAATGAGTTCCTAAATGTGTAGAAATATTAAAATCTAATCTCATCAAGATGTCAAAATATCATCAATCCATCACAGTATTGTCAACCAGGGCCATAAAAATTTGTACAAAACATGACTTAATCCCCCAGAGTTTCCACCCCACTTGCCACTTATAAAACCACATGCAAATGTCATTACAGCCCAGCCATTTAATCATCATATTAACTTTGAACACAGCAACTCCCAGGGAAATCTGTAGTAAATTGTGCGACATGTGTTAATGCGACAAATTTCCAACCAATAGAACTCTTGATCAACATTTTATTATTCCACGAGGAATTATGTCCAAAGTAAAGTAAAGACGTGTTTCCTATGCAATTACTTCCATTTAATGATTCCATTGCCTTTAGCGTAACATTTGACGCATATCATGATTGACTTTAACGATAATTATTTTCATTATTATCATTTTGTAATGGTAATGGCTCACAATGAAATGAATTGACAAAATACAATCATGAGAAATGTCAGAAATTGCAAGAGGAAGTCATTCTTGTAATCTGATGTACATGAATTAATGCTGTTCTCCTGGAAGATGCATGTGTTATACACGTTGTCTACACATCTGATAGAAAGCTGGATTTATTTTGACCATTTCTTGTCATAACAATAAACAGCTAATATTACTTACAAAGTATTCCATGAACCACTCTATACAAATGGCAGGCATACATGGAAACATTGAAACCCTAACTCAGGTGGGTTTATGTTTGCTCAAGTTTTGTGAGAGAAATTCTAATATTCTCATCAGATAGTTTGGTGATGATTCACTCAAGAAACATTTAAAAATGCATAATTTTGCTATTTAGAACATGTAATTGCTAAATTTAGTTTAATTTCAAGTTAATAATGTGTATGAAAATGGTAAGTGAGGATTTCTTTACACTTGTCAAACCAAACTATGTATACATTGTAGGATTAACAGTTTGCCATGTGATATACTGAAGTAACACTTTGAAACACTCAACTGTGGACTTCAATCATGAAATGTATCCATGCTGTATGTACCACAGAAGATATTAACCCCTGTGCTACTAGTAAGAAACATCCATGGCACTTTTAGTGATTATTGGACCAAAAGAAAGCCAGAAATATGAGGGTTGTTAATGGACAAACATCAAACACGTTAGCTTGTCCCAGAGTACCGTACAACTATTACCAATACCACAACTGAAGCTATCTGAAAGGCAGTCCTTTCATATTCTTACAAATATTTTCATCTGCTAGCCTTATTTTCTCCATTTATTTGACATACTGTGAATGAAGCAGATGTTGCCTGGCAGCCATATTGAAAACAGTTGTGGAATAAACAAAAACAATCTGTGCTGGTCATTGCTTTGTACTGAAGATAGCATTCCTAACATAGTCCATATACCTTTGTCCGTATTGCTACATAGATTAGATCAGAGATACAACTTAATCCATAACATACAGTACTAGCATTTCAAGGGAAATAAATCTGAAGTGGATGCTAAAATGAGATATTAGTATATCCATAATTCAGTTCTGTACATAATGCACCACATGTCAAACTGAAATAATAATGCTATCACTCTTAGTACATGCATAGTGTTATTTTTTCTGGACTGATGACAAACATTGGTCTCTTGGACTATCCTGTTACATTACTATACTCCACCAAACAAAAACTTGTATTGATTTTTTTTAAATAATTTTTTTGCTCCTTTTTTTTTGTGTTGGAAGAGGAATACAATTATTTTATTCCATTTTATTTTGTAATGATAAAGTTGTTTTCTTGCCATGCCTATTTAAAATTCCAACCTTCCTCCTGGTACAGCTAATAAATATGTTGTCTTAAAATAAGTAACATATTATTTGTCAGTATACAAGTAAAATTAAGTAATGTACATATTTAATACTTTTATGAGAAAATGCATAATAGTCTCATTAGATTATGCCCATTATTCATTTCAGCTATCCTTAAAGCACAACTAGCTTTACTGAGTTTCACAATACGCTTTGTCAAACTAATAAATAAATAAATGAACATATTCACAAACGTCATATAAAAAAATGTACAAAAGCCGAACTTCATTACTCTTGTGCTGACATTCTAAAATATGACCAGGTGTCTGCACCTGGCAATGTGGTATTCTGGGTAACATTTGGCAGCCATTTGTGTTTTCACCACCCAAAAGTGCCAGTATGTCACCATTCATGGAATACTTTCTGAGGAGTGGTTTCGGACCAATCACCACATCAACAACATCTGCCCTGGCATGTGTTGTTTGGATGATCAAACAAATACAATTGGATTGTTAATGCATGTTCCACATGTTTACCAATACAGTTATGGAACAAGATGCTGTGAACTTGCATCATAATACATATATATGGTATGGAAAATACAACACTGTATTTGATCTTTGTATATATGCAGTATATATTTGCAGAGAAATGAGAAATGCGAACATTTACTTATTTTTTCTGTATACGGGCATACATCAAAGTAATGTGTAACTTTCATATTAATACTTTTAGTATTTACTATTTATTTATTGCAGTACATCACCTGGGTGAATATGGTGCTATATTTTCATTCGATCAATGTTGTATTATTTTGTTTCAATCAACATGTACTCCCGTACCCCCACAAAATAGATTTTACAATTTAAATTTTTTAATAACTGTACTTGTCATTATTTTTATACATAAATATTTTCCTTCGAAACATACATATTGATGTAAAGTCAATCACAAACAATTTGGAGGTTATCCTCAAAGAAAATCTGGAATAAATCAGTATTTTCATTCAACATAATTGATTTCCTTGATGAATAACAAATATAAATCAAAGACCAAGTCTCCATCAACAATCAAATCAAGTCAGGGATAAATCTCATAAAAAGGAGGATTTCCTACCACAATTTGCTTCAATGCCCTGATTCTTAGTGGGCACCAATAAGTATACTCAACAAAATAAACTAAGGTCCAGCAGATATTTGTGTGGATGCTTTCTACCAAATTTTGGCACCTGCCTTGAGAAATCTAGTACCATTCTTCTCCCAATGTGTTTGCAAGTTCTTGAAGAGTACCTGAAGTCTGTAGACATCTGGAAATTCATTTTTTCCGTTAAAATAATATGAAGCTAAATTTATATGTCCACAAAGGCTACTGGCCCTTAATTAATTTTGCTGAGTATATTTTCAGTGATCATCAGTCCAGCGTAAGATGCACTTATTACCAGAATGTTGTCTGATTAATTCCATTACCACGACAGACTCGAGTTCCATTCTGCTCTGGAATTAGTATGTGAGGGCAATTCATGCCTATGTCAAATGGTAGAGCAGAACTCACAATAGGTTCTGCTAGGTCAGTAATATCCAATTTCCTCAGTCCACATTATACATATGATTTGTTGACTCCATAACCATGTTGCTGTATTGTTGAGAGATAGCTAGTCCTGTGGGTTTCTATGAAAGTAACCTAAATTTGTAAAATAGTAAGCCACTAATTAAGGTGGTGGTGAAGGTCAAATTGTGTTAATTTAATCAAGTGGAAAATTGTATGTTGTGTCAAATCAAGACAGGTTCCTTAAGCATTTACATCTTCCAGATGTTTATCATTCTAGCATTAAACATCTGCATAAGAATGTACAAGTAGAATTGCTAAAAGATAAATTCATTTCCATGTAGATGTTGTAATTTCACCTCCACTGTAACAGGCAGACATTATTAATGCTTTATTGCACCGATCATATCCATCAATGTCACCCTGTTTTATAGAAAAACTTAAAATTACAAATGAGTTTCTCATGATGTTGAGTTTCACATGATGCAAACAGAACATATTTTCCTCAAAGATATTTCACACACAATCTTTCATGCATATATTAATGCCTCCTAACTTCAAGATGATACCAGTTATTTATTGAAGAAAAGTAACCTAAACAATTCTAACAGAAAACAAGTGATCATTCAAAACAAATCATCAGTTAAACCCAAAATATATTTAAGAATTTTATTCCGAATCTCTGCAAGCTTCTTCAGAGACATTGACAAATGTCATGAACATATATTTGTCATGGCGCACATATTCCAGAAGATAATTTGTAATGTAGTCTTGGCGTGATGAATGGACTGCCAGTCTCGTAAATGTAGGTAGCGTTACTGAGGGGCATCCATCAAGACGGCATGGAGTCCTCATTACTCCACGGAGACTCATCATCCACTGTAATTATGATATGTATTGCCATATATTTCGTGCCAATCATACCTAATGTATATTTCAAACAGGAGATTGATCTCCACATCTGATAACAGTAGGTACAGGTGTCACGATATCACCACAGCGCTACCATGGCAGTGTTTCGAATTTACTGTTCACCCAACTGGCTTGTAACACCAGTTTTTGCGTAAGGTGCATGATCATTTCTGCATGCAATATTACATATTTTTTGTTATATTTTTCTGCGTAATATTATTAACCATGCAAAATTACTAGGGAAAAATATTAAATAAAATCTACCATAATTTGATGTTGTATTGCCAACAGTGCTGCATTCAAAACATAACAACAGTATTTTGTTCTAAAGATAAATGATCCACTTTATTTTTCCATGAACTACCATTTTGTTGTGAACACAAATGATTATGGGACACAGGGAAGGAATTTGTGCATTAAAATTGATGTAATTGTCATCATGGTACTAATAAAGAGGGTAAGTATAACCAACTAGGAAAAAAACAAACACGCTTTGCTACCAAATGTTGATGGATTGTGAGTCTTATATCACACACACATACGGCTACATATATTTCTCTAGATTTTTATTATTTTTAAATCGGTTTAAAAAATCATATTTGTTGGGGATAGATAGTTGTATCGGAATATGCAATAGCACTGTTAGTGACCTTTGACCATGCCACTTTAAACTCCAAAAGAAAAAACTTAATGGTATTGAAAATGACATCAAAATACAGTATCAAAGAGAGAATCTAGAAGCAGTTCCTGTTGTCATGTCAATTCAGTGAGGCACTAACACCACTCACAGAGCCAATGGCTAAATGACTGGCTTTGAACGCCGCTGTCATCGTGTGATGTAAGGATGGCATTGCTTGCACAGTGAAACCATCAAAATGGCTTAGTATCATTTATAGGGCTATACCATACTGCTTTGATCATGAGTTTGTATCTCTACCACAGCACTAAGGCTGCAGCAAAAGCACTTAAATTATTTATGTGGTTACGGAATTCATAACATATGACAATTTGACGTATTGTCAACCCATATACATATATGGTATACATATATAATCTGTAATATATACGGTATCGATATAAATCCTTACTAAAGGATTTTACAATAGGCTTGCATTTATTTGCATCTAATACCGTTTTGTTGTTGTGGTTGTTTGTATTGGGGTTTTAGGTCGCTTTCAAGATTCTTTCACTTATATCACTTATATTGTCAGTTTAGGGCAGGAGGAAACCCACAACATCCATAGCACTGAATGTTGCAGTAAACCTGCGAGCATCAGCTGGTACTGACAAGACCAAGGATAATACTGCATTGCCACTCTACAGACAGTGCATCCCATCAATATCACGTCAGAAAGATAACTTCGCGAACATTGATGCCAGGCTCCCGGGGCGGGATTTGAACCTGGAATCTTTGGCTCTGGTGCCAATGTTAAAAAGTCTTGTGAACCAAAATCAATTTCCTAGTGCTTAATAAGCCATTTTAGAATATTTTATATACTTACATGTAAGACATTAAAAAATTCTATGTGCCGTAGTTGTTTTACCTTATGTATGAAAGTGTTTATGTGTTTATATCAGATGTAAACCATGATAACAGTACATGTACAAGGTCAGGAAATTATACATGTTGATCTACAAACAGTACTGTCCATCCACACATATATCTACAGCAAAAGTCATTATACCATAAACATTTACAATACAGATTGTGCAAACAATAGTATTGGATCTGTACAACCGTATTTGTCGTAACAGATGTGTTTCGTGTACTACAACCAAGCAATCAAAAGATCATGCAGGAATTCTACCATGAGCATGGAACATTATAATAATGGATATCTTTAAAGTTTCTGTGCGAGTCCACAAAGATCCAGGTTAACTGGGCATGAAGAAGACACCAGACAACGGGCAATCATTGTCAACTACGCGTATAATCCATTTTTTAAAAACATTAGCTAGTGTCTTTTTACATCAGCCATGTGGATCCATGTCTTGAGACCTGTGTGTATGGAGTCGGAATGAAGAGAAATATGTGCTGCATGTGCGGTCTTAGATCAGTTTTTGTGTTGTAAACAGGCAGTGACACATTAATAACACGACAGAGTTCTAATCCATTATCATCAATGCTACAGAGAATTTGAACAAAACAGGGCTGGTTTATGCCTTAGATACTGGAAATGTGTTAATCAAGGAACAGGACAATATCAAGCTAAACATTTATCTGGAATTAACTCGTGAATTAGGGATAAACTTGATATAGGAAATATTTTGAATACTGTATTTGAAAATAATCATTCCAGTATTCATTGTATTTTAATTGTTCTTCCCAGCATGTATACCAGCTAGTATATCAGGTGGTAAGTATCTGCTAATATGCATGTTAATTAAGCTGCCATGTTTATGAAATAATTGATATAATTTAGTTTCTCAAGAGTGAAAATGAGTTGGATCATAAGAATTATTTTTGTGTGTTATAAATTGAACCATATGATAATAATAATTTTAGGTCTTATGAGAGAACATCTACATGGCATTATTTTTTGTAAAGACTTTATTTTATATTTACTGTGCATAGATGCTAAAAACCTATATATATGTTACTTGTTCTGTAGATGCTCATTTACCATTACAAGTAAAAGTCCATAGGTGTCACAGATCTGAGTGCCTCCTCTATAAGAAATAGATTAAGGCTGTTCATCACTTGACACAATTAATACCACACACCCCATGGGAACACTTCCACCCCTGCGGTAGTAGTAAACCACTGAACTTCAAACAAGCCATACGGCTGTATACAACATCCATGGAAACAGCTCATTGATTATTTCATCACCAGAAGAACAGGTTCTATGACATCAAGATACCAGGATGTAGGTAAATCACTCAATAAATTTTAAAATATGGTTATTATTTTGAATATCAGTCATTATCTTTAATATTGGGAAAGATTTTGAAAGGTTACAAATTTTACACCCATCAATGAAATATTCCTTTACTTAAAAGCAAGAGAGAACTAAGAGCACATTAAAATGTTGAAGTTTTCCTAGGAAGCATCCTAGCTAGGTTCATGTCCTGTTCCTGCCTATCTCAGATAAGAAGTGTGTACTTGCTATTAAGATTCAACATGGTCTAAATTGCCTACAGATAAAGAGAGATTATTAACCTTGTGTCTTTAGATATCGTCTATATCCTGCATTTAGGGATAATCTTAGAATAATCTCTAAGATTATCCCTAAGTGCAGGAGATAGACGATATCTAAAAGCACGAGGTTAATAATCTCTTTATCATCTAATGTCAAGCTTAAATACTTCTCTATAAGAAGAAAACATTGTGTGAATTGACATTTTAAAGTTACATGTAGGAATGCATGCAGGTCATTAAATTGTAAACAGTTTCACTCATTGATAAATACACCAAAGGAAAATAACAACTTTAAAAGCAATTCTCATTTTTTATTAAATTGTGAGTATATTAAATCTAGTCAATCAGCACATAATCTCCGATTGTAATTGTCATCTTGTTTAATATTTCATACTTTATAAATAGTAGTATGACGTCACATGAAAATGACGTTATGTAAAATTAGCTCCATAATTTACATAGTTTGCATAGAATAATATACAAAATATCTGTATACTTCCTTGTTCTCATAAAATTACTTGAATTGCACTCTTATTACTGGTTATTTCAAGGTATATTGGTAACATTTTAATAAATACTATATTACTTTATAAGTATGCACATAATGTTTGGCAAAATTCTAAATTTTATTTAGAAACAAATGGCAAAAACAGTGTAAATAATGTCCATATTCAACTTTCCATTAGATGATAAAGGAAAATATATTGTGTTGGGAACTGTTAACATCATATTTGACATAGGCACAAACTGTTCTATATTTCCACTTTAGTTCGATCTTGATATCCATTGTTATATCTATATCTATACATTGTTATATCTATATTGTTATTATTTCTGTTATGATCTCAACAATGTATTTGACCATAATATAATTATGGTCTTTAACATATAAACTAATCTCACCAGTACCAGATTACCGAAACTACATTTCTATGTCTGTTCTCTAGTTTCGGATACCCGATCCATAACTGAATAAACTCCATGCTTTGTAGGACAGTCCACCATCTTACTCAGACTCTAAAATGGTACATTGTCCATGTATATCTCAGTATTGTACTGTTAGAATCATATCATCTTCACTGGTTAATCTCTCATTCAAATATATCCAGTAGTTCCTCTACTTTTGGATTTTCTATATATAATATCAATTACAATATTGGTTAAAAGAAATGGTGCCCAACTCTGGAACACTCTCTGGAAAATTAACAGAGTACTTTCAATATCAAACTAAAAACATTTTTCTTCAACAAGGCATTTATGTTGATGAAGTTTCATTTTTTACTCACTCTGACAAAAGCTCAATTAAGCAGAGCTTTGCTGGACTTTTATGCTATATACATATCTATATCTGTATCTATATGTATATGTATGTATAATTAGCCTCCTTCCTTCTAGTGGGAACTAGCTATGCCCGATATAATTTGCACATAGTGATATATCATTTTCTATTATACATATAATATCAAGTTTATGACTTAGGTTAGTAGAGATAGTATAATTAACCTTATTCCTGCTAGCAGAAACTCAATATGCCCTACAGAACAGTGATGTTGATTAATCCTTCATGGAGATGATGATTACCATTGCCAATGTAATGTTGCAACATATTCAAATCCTGAAAATGCACAACTATATTAATGTCTTAACAAGATGGATAATTGAAAACAAATTTCCTCACAATCAATCAGACTACATTGTAACCTGTTTCAGTATTGATCCAGAGCCATGTCACAGATTTAATTGAATGCATTCCTGTTGTCCTGTAACATTCTCAATCTATTGTGCCATGATCTGGAGGTACAATGACTGATTACTTCAAATTTACATGATGGAACAGGAAGTTGTTAAAAAGAAGCCCAAGATTGGAACCAATGTTTCCATTTCCAGGTAAGCTACAGGCAACTGTCAGTCACGTTGACAAGGTAATGGCACACAGGGGTACATTTGTTCTTTTAAAACCTCTGATCCAAGTGAAAGTCCTCCTTAATTAGAGTGGAATGGCCATAAAGAGACAAACTCAGGGATTAGCCGAGCACCTGAGGAGAAGAGGAAAGGGTAATCTCTATGATTTGGGCCTGTAATTTACATTGTAATTCCTCGACAGGTCGACATAGATCCAGATCTTGGATACGAGGGCGACATTTTATATGGGTGACATTTAGATGTCATTTGTGCTTGTGAGTGGTACCAAGAATATTAGAAAATTTGAAAATATATCCACTAAGAAAGATATAGCTTGAAGATAAAGAATTCTGGCAACTGACCTGAATGAAGTCAATCCTTGTCTCCAAATGTAAATGAGAATATATAGATAGTACAGTCACCATTTTAAAGCCAGTGACTTACACAGAAATTTGGTTGATGGAGAAGTCAACACAGAAGTGTTACAGTAAGACCTATGAGCCATGGCTGATACTGATAAAACTAAACACAGTAACTGTACATACACACACACACACACACACACACACACACACACACACACACACAGTGTATGGACATGTACAAACAATGCATTCCAATCTTTCCAGCATGTGAAATTTTTCTCCACTGTGGGCATGGGTGCAAATTTGAATCTTCAGGCTTGTAGGTTGAAATTCTACCACTGCATTAATTATCTGTATGCCAGTGTTGAATACCACCCAGTACACTAGATGTATAGGCACTTATAGTACTGGTATATGACATAGGTGTACATTCATACCAGTATTGCATACCACTTAGAACATTCAGTATGCATAATAGGTGTATAGATCATACTAGTATTGCATACTACTCAGTATATTCAGTATACATCATAGGCATATTGGAGCATGCCAGTGTTGCTCATCACTTTGTATACAGTGTATACATCATAGGTATATAGGAGTATACCAATGTTACACACCACACTGTATACAGTGTAGGTGTACATGAAGCTGGTGGAGTAACACAGTTACAAGGCGTAGGTGTAGTAACACCAGTAGGTGAAGCAATTCAGTCAACATCACACCTCCATGTCACACAGACAGCTGAACACAGTCCTCAGCATCTCATGTGGTGTGAACAAATACCAGGAGCATTGGGTCCAGCCCTCCAGCTCTGACAGGCAAACTGTGTCTTGAAATGAGTTTTCAAATGAAGATTATCCCCAGACAATCATGGCAAATATGAGTTGATGTCTTCGTTTTATGAGTGGGATATTGAATGGCCATTGATAATTGTCATTGGCTCATGACATCTCCAGGTAGCTTGTATTAGATCTAATTAGGTTGTCTTGGACCTTATTGGCTGATTTTGGATCCTGGAGGCTGGATTCATGTTCTTATACCTATGATCCAGGTAGTTAATATCATTACTAAAATATTATCAAAAATAGCAAAATGTGATATCAATAATAATATAATAAGATCATAACCACAGAAGCAATCATATTCTTTAAATGAGTTTTAAATTATTGCATGCTCATAGTATCCCTAGCACATGCAACAAAGGAGAATTATCATGGTCAAATGATTAACAATTTATGATCGTTTGAAGGCAACATGTCGACATAAACAAGGTCTATAAACTGGAACCTTTTATGTGAGGTCATGATTGACCTCTGAGTGAGCTTATATCAATGTATGCACCATATGTCTTAAGGAGGAGATTTCCACTGCAGCCAATCCTGCACATCTGGTCTGGCTAGAATAGAACTCTTGCATTATCTTCCCTGATATTCATATTGGAAATTTCCACCTACATTACTTCCAAGAAATTACATGTCCTCCTATATTCCAGCAGTGCCTCTGCTCAGACCATATTGCTTGATTGTTTTGATGTCCATTCTACTCAGTTAATATTTCTTTAATTGCATTTCAGGAATCTTGGAATATATTTCTTCTCACTCATAGTTGCACAATATTTGGATGTGTTCCTTAGCACTTAAGTGTGTAGTAAAGATGTGGGTTGGAAGGAAGAAAGGAGATGATCATGAGATCATCCAATCCAAGAAGGCCAAGTTTACCATATACAACACCAAGTCCATGAAATATTGGAGGTCGAGGTACCAATTAATGTCCAACATTTGTCTGAAGGAAAAGGGGATTTGGATTATGAGAAAATATGTCATTAAACATAGTTATTATTTCCATATAAATATTTAGATATGTTTTCTTTTAGGTATCGATTGGAGTTAGTATACAAGAAGGTTTCTCAAAGGAAATCCAATAAAATATCTTAAATAAAGGAAATAGAATTGATCAGCATGAGAAGGATTCAATGGTATCTCATAACCACAGTGAGCAAAGACAATGTACCTAAGTAAAGAATCGAAGGTAGAATTCAAAGACATCCTCCTTTGTGATTTCAACAAAAAGGAACAAGATGCAACTGTATACGAAGACAAAGCCAAGAAGCAGAGCAAGTGAGGTATCATGTACACCACTGGCCACAGCACCACAAGCAGACTGGTGTCCAGGAATGCTAGTTTGAGTCATTACCTCACCATACAATATAGAATCAGACAGCAAGTGACCTTTGGAAGTATTGCAGTGCTGCATCCCTGCAAATTGCTGTGCAGGGAGTCATTGAGAGATAGCTCCTCCACTAGTTCAACTACCTCAAATATTCATTTATAATCTTCTCCCCTTGCAGTTCCTGAAGTTTTCACTTGAATAATCTCTGCGATAATGCCAGCTGTGAGTGGTGAATCAATTAAATATCTGCTGGAATCAGGATCAGTCACAGCCGATGTAGCTGGACAATCACAATAAAATGCTTTATATTTCACATTCCAAATTCTAAAAGAATGAGATACGACCAACAACCTTAAAGCATATAATCATCATCATACTCGTTTATATATAATATTGACAATGAAAATAGACATAAAAGTAAATGGATTGTCCATCTTCTATTTGAATAGAAAAGTGAATAAATAAATATGTAGTTAATTTAACATTTTTATTAGAATCTGTGCTTACATATCTATCTTTGTTGATTATATATTTTTTATTGGTTGTTATCTTATAGAGTCTATATGTATTTTTATTTGAATATTGTTATTAATCAGTTATATATACGGTAATTACTGTAATAGTTCAAACAGGAGAAAATAATTTAAATTGTAGCCGTTCGAATTATTAGAAAATATGTATTCACAATATGTATTCACAGAAAACAGTTAATTTATGCACCAACAATTTATGCTATTTATTTGTTAATTGTGTAATGATACTGTTTACTTTAAGTGTATAATTTATAATTATACTTCATCTGTGGACCAATGTTAAATATGTGAACCATCTCTGAAGTTTACAAACATTTATATTTTTTAACTTGATACCCTGCATACATCCCAAAAATATAAATTAATATCTTTTGAATCAGCAGTACAGAAATATTCATTATATGACATTTCTATGAAATGTTGCAGTCAATGATTCATCCCGACATACAATAAATGACAATGATTTACTTCATGACTGACCTACCAATTTCTACATTTGTATTTTATGCAAGATTACTTTTATAGCTTGACAATAAAACCACTCTATTTTACAAATTGCTTAGCAAAATATGTAAATGTGACTTATTAATGTCATCTGTGGTAACCATTGCTAGAAGTAGGTTTCCTTCCTGGGATGTTTAAACTGCATTTCAATTCTGGCACATTATCTATTTTGGATTGATTGAACAAACTACTAATTTCAGTATTCAATATGCATGTATTTATGCTAAATAAATATCATGACAAACTCTCTGTATTGATATACTATTAACATCTCCTGTTTTAGATCAATACTATTGAAATGTTAAATGTCGTGTTGCTTTGTCAAAGCTTTGTCATGTCAAAAACCCTAATCCAATAATAAAATAGTGTAAATATGGAAAGGATAACATTGATTCTGAAAAAAAAAATCATGTAAAACAAATGTTAACATTCATATCATAATGTAGACATATCAGATAGATGGAATTACTATTTAGCTAGATGTGCTTCTCGGTTAGCTTCCTACCAGGTGACAACGAAAGTGGCATTTATATAGACATAATCAGTATGCATATTGCTGATACATATACAATCTCTATCATTTGGGTCCAGTAATGGCTGTCGCTATTAGTGCATTCTATCCTGTAGTGTTCGTGTCTATACACATTCATAACAGCCAATAGTGTTAGGTTGATCAGCATGCAGGCTACTAATCATTGAAGCATTAATTGCTGGTGTGAATGCATAATTAAGTAAGATTTCCAGTAGATGTATACATTTGAATGGATATAGTGAGTTAGTATTGATAAGCTTTGAATATTTATCTGTGGGTTGTTATATGATAATATATAGGGGCAATGACCAATGATATTGATCTACTTATCATAATTTGATTAATTACATATTTAGAATAAATACACGCAACTGAGACAAATATTTCATATATTATAAATTGTAAATTTTCCCAATTTTACTCAACAGATGTATAAAATAATGTGTAGGAGCTTGTTGTGTTTCAAAGTTTCAGTATTCAAATGACATCTGTCAATATCCTACATTTAATGCTAGCCAACCAATTGTTAATCCATTCCTTCTTTATCCTGGTGTTGTATGAATCATGCCTTGCAGGTGCAGATCATAGTGTTAAACATGAGCCTGTGCTCAACTGGTTACATCTGCCTGTACTCAGCAATAGCCTATTGTGCAGCATGGATACAAGATACAATTAATTAATAAAATATATGGTAAATTTTAGACTGAAAATAGTTAGCAATTAATGTCAACACTTTATTTTCTTAGTACAGTTTTGTATGGGTTGGTAATAGTTAATGCCAAGTTTAATTAAATTTGAATGAAGACTGTAGAAAAGAGTAATTAAAACTATTGTAGCTATCGTTTTCTTCCAAAATATATTTAGACTTGAAGGTCGAAGACACAGATATGCTAATATACAAAGAATATCTAATAATACCTGTTATAGCATCATGCCAAAACTGTAGAAGCTTATTAACTACAACATTAACTGAATGATTGCACAAAATATATGAGATTTTTTTCTTTATATGGCCTCCATGTCAAATTTGGATGTGTGGAGCTAGACCTGAAGGCAATATCATAGTAGTTTATATCCTACAGTGACTTCATCAAATTCATCCACACAGCATTGAAATCTATACTTGAACTGTACCCAGAGCATCTGTCTTTGGCTTACAGTATAACCAAAAATACTTGCAAAATTATAACACACAGTATGCATGTAGGTTTGACACAATATCGTCTAGTACACACATACCAAAGTTCAGAAGCAAAGCTACATTTGGACATAATTTATTGCACAAGAATGTCCAATATGGCTGCCACTGGAGATGTGACAAACAATCCATTCTCAAAGAATTTATTGTCTGTAAGTTTCTTGTCCCCAAGTTTTACAAAATTCTAAGAAATAATGCATAAACTAATAAGCATTGACTGCATGGATTTTTTACATATCAGTTAAAAATTAAATTTGCAAGAAGTCAAATGAGAACGTTTAAGCGATATTGATTTTCATGAGTTGTCAAATTGGACCCAAATGTGTAGAGCTGGTGATCGTCAACTCCTGTCAATGGCTGTATGATTCTTTTATTTATATAACACATGTCATACACAGCAAGGATAGCAACTATGGACAGTTCTGAAACTGTTGTAGGTTTCTGCTATATATATGTATATATATAGTATGTTGTTTTTGGCATATTTTTGAAAAAAATCAAACTAAATAGGTATTGCCCATAATTACTTTTATGTTTATAAAAGTGGTCAATTCAAAGTTATTCATTCAGAATAATATCCAATCAAAGTTTATTTATTTTACTTTAATGTATGGTACACATATTATTACAATATTCATAAAATTCTATTCAATTAATTTTAGCCATGTCATATTTCACTATTCCTTACTTATATGTGAATGAACATAAGAAACTTACAAGTAAGAAACACATAAACGTGAGCAATTCAGCATCTCATTTCATCGACACATTATTTAATGGATGCTAATGTTTTATACATGTCCAGCTTATCGGACTATGGTGGTGTTGTAGATAGTTAGTTCTCTATCACACTCCTAATCCAGTGTCCGCCAACAAATAGTCGAATTGTCACGTTCCCCTAGTACTGTGTCAGCTTTTAGGAATCTGGGCTGTATGATATGCTAATAATCGGGAGAAGAATTCATGAAATGGAAACCAACAGAGCTAAGTTATGTAGCATGATCCCACATTGACATGTGACAGATAGCTCAGAGAAGTTCAATTATTAATATAGATATGAGGAGTTCACTTTTGTACAGATACCTCTCAGAGGTTCACTTTTTGAGAGATAGCTCTGAAAAGTTAACTTTTCACATTGCCTTTCCCAAAATCCTGCACTTTACATGTTGCAAAATATATTTTATAACATTTTGTAATAATTTCAGAATAATTACTCATACTGTATATTGAGAAGAGTATTTCAGCGAGTTCCAAATTATGGAGAAGTATAACTGCCAGTGTCAGAAATCTTGCTAATGGAGAGAGAAGAAAGAGTGATACTTTCCCATAGTTTCGTGTTTATAGAATAACACTCAAGAATTCATAACTTACGTTACAGAATCTCCACCATAACTGATTTGATGCAATCAAACTAATAAACATCTGTCAACTTTGAGTACGTATGTTTATGCAGTTTCTGCACTTCATACACTCGCACATTTACTACTGACAGCCGGAGTTGCTACAAGAATGGGCACTTCAAACATGTGGTCATGCTGTATGCAGTATATCTGAACTGAGTCGATCAACTCGCCTGAAAACTAGACTTGTATATAATGTGTCTTCATAAGTATTTACATTATCACATAGTGATCCTTTCAAACTTCTAGGCAGGTCTTCGTTCTGCAGTACTTTACATCACTAAATTATTTATGGCACATTTACAATATCTATCAGACACAAATAGCCACTCGTACACACATTCAAACGAACAAATAATAGCTGTGATTGTTGGACAATTGTCTATGTAGGTAAAGTAATGACCCTTGCAGCAGTATAATGTTGGAGACTGCTAACTACGAATACTTACAACTCCAATTAATGACAACATTCAAACTTGTTGTTGCTTAGTTTTAACAAGTTTAAATGGGTGGCAAGAATACAACGATTAGAAATTTCAGTGTTGAAAATAATTATAAAGGTAATCACAATCATTTCATAACTAATATAAAATATATGATGAAAAATACATACCACTGTATATCAAAGTAACGTTACTTTTCATATATGTAGTATACATATTAAGCAAGTCACATGTTAGAAATAAAATACATACAGTTTGGGGATTAGACAAGATTCTTTCAATAGTAATCAGTATCTATGTCGGAATGTTTGAGTAGCCTATACATGTATATTGCATACATGCTTATGTCCTGGAAATATATGACTCCTGCTGTATTTTGACAGTCCACCCTGGCATAGAGGTACAGTAATAGTATATATGTCAAGCCATGTAGATGTTGTTCAACTTAATGCAATATAAAGTGTTCACAATTACCCATGTCACACCTGACTTACCTGCTATAATAGGAAGGTAGGCTATCCACTGATATCGAAACACTGACACCACATATCCTTAAAGGCATGGGCTTCTTAGACACGTTATACAATATTACGGCAATTTACATTTCAATATCCAGAGAGCCTGCGTGTTCGTTCCCCTATACCTCGGTGATGGTGTGGGATTGATGGAGGACAGTTAAGCTCCACAGTGACGAGAGTACTCCACACTCACTGTTCACCACAGCACGCCACGCGTGTATGAACTTTACCTGTTCCGCAACACAGTACACTAGTGACGAGACCTCAATATCCAATCAGATAGGCTTCTCACCATAGCTGATTACTTGCATGCTGATGCAGTTCATTCATTCGGCGTGCCAAGCGACCGACCGCATGCCACTGGTGTGTAGTGTGCTGGTGTGTAGTGGTAGTCTGAGAGTGCTGCTGGAGAGAGAGAGCCCTTTAATTCCCACTGACAGTGGCGGCACTGTATGTGTGTGTGTGTGTGTGTGTGTGTGTGTGTCTGTATGAGCTGGGGCCAGTAGGCTGGGTATCGAAGCAGCCGATCAGCCCGCAGATCAACTGCCTCATTATAAGGTGCTTCACTCACCCTGAGAAATGGTCACTTCACTGGAGGAGTGAGGAAGATTAGGGAGGACATTAGAGGAAGAAGGACTGTCATTGAGGTGGAGGACAGGATGAGATGGGACAGGGCAGGTCAGGACTTCTAGATGAAGGTGTCACACTGACTGGGGTACAGAGAAACATTATGGGTTGACAAGGATTGATACTTTGACATGATATGGGTGTATAAGAAATGTACAGTACCATGGTGTGCAGTATACATGTGGGTACCATGATAAGGCAGACAGGAATGTGCATGGGTGGGTGTACAAGGATGGGCACTGTGATATTGGTGTTTAAGGACGTGGGCTGTCAATTGAGGACAAGGTGCCCCAGGCTGTGTGTAATTAGGCATAATATCATGTGTTAGGTGTAGAGGGAAGAGGTGGACATGGAACAATGAATGGAATGGAGTGTTAGGCTAATGGGAACTGGATGTATTATCATAGGTACGTGTCAAGAGAAGTAGAAAGTAGGAACTCTTATCTGAGGGTTGGAGTATTGAGGTTTATCAAATAATTGCTATATTGTACATGTGGAACTGGTACACTAGGATGAATATTTGGAGCAAGGGGGAATGATTATTTCATTGTACTTTTATTTTGTTAGAATTAAATTGCTACTGAGGGTAAATGAGTTGTTTGATGAGATTTTAGGATAAAACTGGATTAAATTGTATAAAAATACATGGTCCAGTGGAAAATAATATATTCCATACACTGCCATTTACTGAGGTTTATGTTGCATTACATGTGAAGAGACAACTGTGATCTGGAACATGGACAATTTACACTATGTACCTTGACCAAACTAATAAACACAGAGGAAAGGGTGCATTGCCTGTGTGTATAGCACTGAGGCATCCAGTGTTTGATATTTGGTGGTGTTACGTAACATGATCTTAGCTTGAAGCTAAACACCATCAGGTTCAGCTAGTTTGTAGATGGGTGACCGAAAACTGGAGAGTATCTAGGATTTGTTCCTGCCCCACACTGACAAAGGCTGAAAGACTTGTGGTGTCATCTTAGACTTAGGCAAGTGGACTAGTTAGAACATGCCTCTGTTCATCCAGCAGGAAATGGATACCAAGTAGGATGAGATTATTACCAGTTTAAGTATGGAGGAGTTATGACAGGGAAGAAGTTAAGTATGGAAGAATTATAATGGGGAGCAGGTTAAGTATGGAAGTTATGCCAGAGAACAGGTTAAATATGGAAGTTATGCCAGGTAACAAATTAATTATGGAGGAACTATGACAGAAAACATGTTAAGTGGAACAGGGGAGATAATGAGTGGCACAGGGGAGATAAGGAGTGCCACATGGAAGCACAGAATGGGTAAAAGGATGGGTTTTGTTGCAGGTGGACAGTTGATTCCCATGTCACAGATTGACAATGACAGGAAATGAGTGGGAGTTTATGATTCATTGGTAAATACAAAGGCATTGGTATAAATAGATTCATCTGTGTAAAACATATAGGAGCCATGGTAGGCATGCTGATTTGTAGTTTTGCTTTTTGCATTTTGCATTGATATGATCTGTGTGGCATATGACTGTAGCTAGTGCAAGATGGTTGTAGTATATGTGGTGTATACATGTATATATGATATATGTATATGTGTGTACCGGTGTGTGTGTGTGTGTGTGTGTGTGTGTGTGCATGTGCACAGTGTGTGGGGGGGGGGGGACGACATGGTTTATAGAAAGCAATGGATTTGGAATAAGAATTTCTTCTCATATAGAAATGATATTTGTTATGGAAATTCCACTGTCAGGGAATATTTAACAAATATTTAAACATAAGATTTATAAGAGTGTACATGGACTATTTTGGTAAGTTTAGGAAATGCAGAGTTCACAGTCTATAAAATGAGAAAATTGGGCAAGCTGGATTATTCACTGTAGGGCCCTACCAGTTGTCTGCAGCAGGATGTAGGTTAAACCTTCCATGAGAGATGTATGTATATAGATGGATGATCCTGCCAAGTTAACTTTACCATAAATGTATAGGATATCCTTAGAATTCTATACCAAGTTATGTTAATTAATGGAATTTAAATCTGAAATTGAACTGCCCCAAATTCATGTTGCAATTTACAGGTTGTGAATGAAACATTGTTTTCTATGAAGTGTATCTTTCATGGTAGTTCACCTGTATCAAATTGACCAGGCATTTTTTACAACACTGAGCCCTCATGTATGAACTAGCATAACTCTAAAGTAACATTATTGTAGTAACCCTTGTACTATGGTACCTTAGTTACACCACTTCATACAGGACTCTCATAGCTGGTCTGTGCCATAGTCCACTGCCATTACATTTAATTAAACTAAATTACTTTAAACAAATTTAAAGCAAAATCAATATTTAGTTATTGTTAATTACTCCTAACAAATGATGAAACAAATTTACTTCCTGGTCAAGTTTGCATCACTGTGTAATCATTGTATCCACTGTCAGGGATCCATCATGATGCACTCAGTCTCTCGCCCACTAGCAGTTACGTGTCAGCCATCTTTGATCTTGGTCAGTGTAAGTATCAAACCAAGCTTCATCAATAATGCACAGGTATAATAATGGCTGTGTACCTGTTCCACTGGTACCTGGTACGCATGAACTTCACCCAAACAGTGCATCAATGCTTATATTCATTTCTTAGTCCCATCCCGTCTGGATTTTGAATATGATGTTTACAATTTGTAATTACATGTAGGTAATACATTATAGCTTGTCCTTGTACAAATGTCTATGTATATATAAAGCTCTTCGTGTTTGTACCTCGAGGTCATACAATAACATTTGAAATAATAAAGGTTCTCTTTTGTTCATTTTATGTATGAATTATTTGATTTTTCTTTTCAAGTTTC
This sequence comes from Lepetodrilus schrolli, assembly GCA_032361225.1. NCBI lineage: Eukaryota > Metazoa > Mollusca > Gastropoda > Lepetellida > Lepetodrilidae > Lepetodrilus > Lepetodrilus schrolli. Next base: position 3,874 of record JAUTBT010079240.1, on the reverse strand, counting down.
AAAAATGTTTTGATTCAGTAACATAGCAAATCGTGTATTAATTTTAATGCAAATACAGTAATAGTTGTCCATTGAAAGCTTATGTACCTGTGGCTGTTTGTGTTGGCCATGTGAATGATTTAGAAGGGATTAGGCTTGGCAGGTGTGGCCTGGTTTTATTTTGCCATTGATAGGTTCCAGTGCTATTACATGCTCTGATCACGAACCTTGTGAGTAACACAACTTGGTAATAACGTGGTTGGGCACAGAGGACATGTGCTGCTTCTGTGTGCAAGGAGAACGCATCGTATCAGGTCATCATATCGCACCATCGCACTGGGCCATTGTCCCAGACCATCATAGATTCAGGAGGATATGGATCAGAGAAGGATAAGGAAAAGAGATGCCTATCACCAAATGGATGAATTACCTTCAAAGTGATTATTGTCAAGCTTGAGTGCATTTTATTTGGATCATGCATGCTTGCTAATTTCATTGAATTGATTCACATCTGCAAAGCAATTGTTGTTGTATAATGGTTGTCATATAATTATTTTTTTCTATTTACAGTTATTATTATTATTATTATTATTTTGTCGAATACAGTGTTCCCACACTTTGCTTTATTTACCATTGCAGTAGAAATATTAGAAACTTCATTATTCGATGTCAGAAAAATTACATTTTGTTAGTGCGTGACAATCTTCAGCCAAGGATTCTTTATGAAAGTACCATTGTGACTGTGATAAGTCGTGATAGTAATTTTAGCTTGAATGGACGTTGTGAGGCGTGGGAACAATAGTGCGTGATTGAGTAGACTATGTGATCCTACTAATCACCGTGATATAGTCAGAGGAAAGAAGTGGTGACACCTGGTGGTCTGGTGGAACATAAAGCCACCACTGGCACCATGTCCATACACCTCATCATGGACAGCCATAGATATAGGCATCATCAATCATGCATGTGTAGCCGGATGTGATATATGTAGCCGGATGTGATATATGTAGCCAGATGTGATATATGTAGCCGGATGTGATATATGTAGCCGGATGTGATATATGTAGCCAGATGTGATATATGTAGCCAGATGTGATATATGTAGCCAGATGTGATATATGTAGCCAGATGTGATATATGTAGCCGGATGTGATCCTCAGTCACACATGGTTTTCTTAAACATGCCATCAAACAAGGCCAGATCATCCAGCACATGATCGCGTTGACATCAACAATGGCACAGTTCTTAATTAAACCGTACTCTTTATTTCAGTAGGAGCAGAACGTGCTTGACAGCTGCTTTTCCAGTTAGACAGAACATTTCATAGTATGTCACTCTTGTAGTATCCAAACACACAATTACTATACAAATTTTACAATGTCTAAAATGTACTAAATACCCAAATCTGTTAAATGGTCATTTCCGCTACACAAGCTTTATTTCCAGGAAATTACAGTCACTGCAAGTCCAAGCAGACACCTCATCACTTTTCTGTATCCAACATGACAACTTAATAAAGTCTCCATTACAAAAATGTTTGTTTACTGTTGTGTATGTGAAATTTGGTGGATTGGGTTCATGCTATTAAAATTCTGCTCATTTCTGTGGGTTGAGGCATGTCAACAAAGCGAGTTTCAATGACTATTCTGTGAAGTGAGAAAAGTATGAGATTCCTGTCAGCTAGCTATCCAGGCAAACATTCTACTAGTGTCTAGACCAGACAGGTTAATACATAGATGATGTCATGAACAGACAATACCCGTAATTGTAGAATGCTTTATTGCATATCATGTTTAATTGCATGGACGATCCATATCTAGTTGAAATATTTAATGGTCAGATTAAATTTGACATGAAAATAGATTCATTTGATGATTTGTGTACCTAAGTACATTCATGCCTCACTGTACCAGGAACAATATGTACCTTTTAGGTGTAATACTGTACTAGTTTAAATAAAGTGACTAGAAATTCCTTCATTCGCAATAGGAACACCCTCAAAGTATTTCCCCAGAACAAAACTATCCTCACATTTCAAAAACTAGTAATAACTCTATCTTTATATTTTCTGTTTCAATCTAGATATAAAGGATATTGATATGTTTTCAATGTACATGTTATACACTGAATGTATTTGTGAGGTGTCAACATTCTAAATATAATAATCAAATATAACATATATGATAATAACTATTATTAAACAACTTTTTTTCTTCATCTCTGATATCATCTGTTAAACCCATATTCATATTTGTAATTTGCTATTATCAATAATAACAAAATCTTTTATTCTATCAGAAACCATATCCAGTCCGATTCTATCTCCAGCTTTAAAGTCATGCAGTTGTTACATGTATTTTTATAAATACTGTTAAGCTGAATATCATTGAAAAGTAATTTGATTGGCAGTTGTGAACCTAAAATCACTTCACAAATGTGGGTAATCATCTTGTTAGGATACTACATGTGTGTATCCAATATATGCAACCCTCACACGAAGAAACAATTCAGAATTTAAGTCCATTTAGAATATATTATTGATACATGCTGACAGTGGTCAGTATATAGGGTACGGTGGTAGTGTACAAGTATGAGCCCGTCCCAGCCAAAATACACACACACCCCACCCCTACTACATCACACACCACTTCAGGAATGTGACTGTGGATTGAGTGGGTGAAACGAAGCAGAACATTCATTTTACCGTTAAGATACTGTTACTGTAAACTGATACCCGACTGTTATACCACCTTCAGCTGAGCATTACTAAGCCTGCCGGGATGTGTACAACATCTTTCTTCACGTGCTCCCACCAGATTATTGTATCTCTCTATGTCCTTCATACTGTCTACTGCCTGTAACCCAATGGGATGGTTTCATTTCAAATTTAGAACTGTGATGTCATATAATGATTTTTCTTTTGTAAAGCAGCCAACAGTATTTGAATTCAAAATTATGTTATACATGTATACATCCAAGTAGTTCTATGTTTTTGCCTGATAAATTTAAAATTAATTATAGATAATGTCTATGCTTTCTATTTAAGGGGTTGATTTTATATGCAATACTGATTAGTATAAATCAGATTTGAATGCTATCACAAAAAGAGTGATTATTTCAGTTTTCAAACTTTGACCTACTTAGCCTACTATACATGTACTTCATATTTTACACTCAAGTAGTTTTTAAAATTATGTAAAAATAGCCAGGTTATTATTTTAATTCCATGCTTCATGTAGCACAATGCATCTGTTGAAGTTTGCCTACACATGATACATCATCCCATATCTACTGTATAACAATATGATGTTTCTATCTGTTCCTGGTATACTCCCTGGTGTATAGTTTCAAGCATTAAGTCAACATGTCTATACCAAGTATTATTGGACATCAGGTATTCAATGCATACCATGCGATAATGTTTAATGAACTGTATTCAGGTGAGAGATATTTGATAGCTTATACTTCATCCAAGTATTTCAAGCTGGTAGTGCTAACCATGCCAGACTCTTTGCTTGACCTAGTTCGTGAATGCATGCGATTCTCATGGAGTCAATTCTAATGGACTGGAACCAATGAAGATATATATTTACATGTACAATCAATCTAGTAGCTTTATTATTTGATTTTTCATATCGACAATAAGTTAACTATAATCATTCTGCTCAAGAAATGTCATTAGTTGGGATTTTGAACTAAGAAAACTCAAGAAATGTCATTTGTTGGGATTTTGAACCAAGAAAACATGTTTCTGTAAAGTATGCGTAGACTGACATTATCACTGAATTGATACTTTTTGTTTTATTTTTTGTTTTGAATTGGGGTTTAGAGCCACTTTCAAGATTCTTTCACTTACATCACAGCTTGTCAGTTTAGGGCAGGAGGAAACCCACA
>JAUTBT010079229.1:0-13014 GCA_032361225.1 Lepetodrilus schrolli | reverse complement strand
TACTAATACTAATACTAATACTACCACTACTACTACTACTACTAATACTACCACTACTACTACTACTACCACTACTACTACTACTACTAATACTACTATTACTACTACTACCACTACTACTACTACTACTAATACTACTATTACTACTACTACCACTACTACTACTATTACTATTATTATATAGCAAGATTATGTTACCACATGTCAAGGACTACGCAATTAAAGTACTACGTTCCAACAAATATTGATGTACATGGATCAGCTGGATTACTAGTATTAGTGTTCAACAAACAATAAACTCATAATATAAAATAGAAGTGATAATAGTTTCACCATCATCATTACTGGATGTCCATATACTAATTAAGGAACCTACTACAAGATGATGAAGCTTCCATTTGATGCATTTTGATAAATAATATGCATATGCTATTAAAAGTCATTAAAACTAGAGATGTATATTTATTTTACCAAATGTTGTAAACAACGTTTACAATGTAAACAAAGATATATCATGTATATATGATAAATTATAAATTTAATAACTAATAATAAACAGTTACATATGATTTTAAAATATGAACACTCAACATCATATCTGAATGTCGAAGCAAAAAGGTTAAGTAAAACAATGACTAATAATGTGAACATATATTGCGCCAAATCCACGCTCGAAAGCTACCTCATAACGCTACATTACATGTACATGCATATAATACATATATAGATATGTATATAATACATAACTAATTGATACAAAAGTAACTTGAAGCCATCTCTTGTATTGCAGACTGATTGGGTCGATATCACAATTTACTGTATTTTAAAGTATTGACACATATTCTCTGGCAACAGTAAAATAAACTAGTATACTGTTCCGCCTGTAAACTCAACTGTTGCTGTGCAAAATGTACGTTCTTCAAGAGGATCAGTTTTGAGCTGTGGTCATTTTAGATCTCAAATACCATAGTCCTAGGGTCAGTTAGGTCACTAAGCCATCCCGTTTGATAAAACCCATTTTGTTTGATGAAAGGAAAGAATATAGCCTAAGGGTTTCAGAAATCTCTCTGAATATCGCGAAAGCTCACCAGCTCTCGCGCGTGTCAACTAATTTCTACGCAACTTGCCTAGATCTCGGAAAAAGCAACTCTTCTGCAAGAGCGAAGCCTTTGATGCTGAAAATTGCTTATTTTCTCACAAAGACACTCGGCCGAGTCCAGGAACCTCTTTGTATGACGCAAAGAGGATGGTTTTAAAGTTAGAGATGTAACCTTTTTCCTTATAATACATGAAAGGGTGTCCAAATTATGTATGGTTTTGCTTGCATTATCCAAGAATATTTTTTTCATCAACATGTGAAAAAAATAATTTGCTGGACAAAAGCTAATATAGGGTGTAAGCCGAGGCAGAAGAGTCTTCATGAAATTGTATTTTTGTTCGACTAAAAACAACTTCCGGCATCGCGGAGGGATTAACTTTGATACAAGAGCAATTCAAGATCGCTCTTAGAAGAAGGAAGCTCGCATCTTAAAAAACAATAAATACTTTTGCCGTGCAATAATTACTGTAATAATTTCATATAGAAAATGAAGACTATAGATAAATTCTCAAGGGCCGTATACATCAAGACAAAATGTGTTCATTATTATCTATTCTACATGTATGTTCAATGCTTTGCATCAACATGTCTATATTAAGAGTTGTTTCAGTTTAAATTTCTTTTCCAAATATATGGAAAATTCAATTCAAGCAAAGTAACAAATCTATGAACATCTAAGTACTATAGCAAATTTCATAATTACAAAATTGCTAGCCTTCAATGCGTGGATGTGGTGAAGAATTTAATGAATAGGCCAATATGATTGTTTAGAAAGGATAGTTAGTTGGTTGGTTGATTTGGGGTTTAAAGCCACTTTCAAGATTTTTTCACTCACATCATCATGGCTTGCATGCATATGTACTGCCTAAGGATTTCCACCATTTTTTTTTATATATAGTGCTAGCTCACTTGGAGGTATATCATGCTGCAGATAGAACATGAATACCCCACCCAGACACAGTATACTGCCATTCAGGGGAACAACAAGTACCATCTTTTAACGTCTTTCGGTATGACGCGACCGGGGATCGAACCCGCGACCGTTCGCATTCCGAGCCGACGCTCTAACCATTACGCCACGGAGCCGGCAGAAAGGATAGTAAAATTCTGTATACTAATTACTTCCGGTATTGTGCTAGACTATCCATAGTCTCGGAGGGTTATAGTAAATCAGTAATATATACCCTATAGTGATTGGTATTATATTTATATGAAAGGAGCCCCTGAAATTATTTACCCTCTGATCTCCAGTAATCTAGACTTGCTTAACTGCAAGGGGGGTATTCTGAATAGCAGTATTTTGGTGAGAACAGGGTGTGACACAGACTAATCTAAACATACATGACGCGTCATAGGGCACTAATGAGAATGATTGCGACGGTTAGTGTGAGAAATATTGCCCTTTAAAATAACATTTTCCATCGATCTATAATCTGCTGTTAGTTGATGACGAGATACTCAGCTCCCATAGTACACACAGGAGTTATAACCAGCGGTTATGAAAGCTAGTCCGACCCTGGATGCTAATACAAGGCCATGACTAGTACGTGCCTTCCATTATGTACACGAATCTACATAATGACGATCTAGTATTACATTGTTGATTATTAATTATAAGAATTAACGTCATGCATCCAAATCAACCTAATTATTGGTCAATATTAGCCATTCGGATATATTCCAATATTTGTTCATTGTTGGTGTTGTGATTGGGATCATATTGACATTCAAGAATATTTCGTTGCAGAGAACCTACGAGCATCGTCTGGTACTCACGAACCAAGGATGGTATCCGCGTAGGACGAAGTCATGAAACAGGTAACTTTCTGATTGACGCGTATTTCCCAAAAATGTATGATCTTCCATCAAGCTAGAACTGAGACAATGGTGTTGTGACGTTGTTGAAGAACAGTAACCAGACTTTACCCGATGTCTAGAATACTATCCCCAACGTTTTGATTAAAAAATAGAAGTAATTAAATCTAAGAAATTAAAACCAAATAGTATGGTCCGTACGTCTAAGCTATCCCACTAAGATGTTCACCGTGACTATTCACTTCTATTATTTATAAACTGGCACAAGGTCACTTTGTATTTTGATATTTTCTGATATGATTTGTTTCTAGTCAAACTGGTTAAAGGTTAAACTTCCAAATCTAGTGTGCATTTTCAATGAAAATCGATATGACATATGTGCTTTCGCCTTTTGAAAATGCAATACATCTTTTGAGTTCATTTTGTGAATCTATTACCAATATATTGTAACACAGATGGTGTCTCGCTAGACATGAAACGAGGGTAATGAATGACCATGCACGTTGTCCTGAGTAATAATAATGATGTCTTCGAGATGGAACCAGACAGTAACTGCCGAGATAGACGAAGAGCAGGAATTTACTCGTCCCGGTGGTGTTCTTGTTAAGTAAACCACAGTTATTGTGTCCTGAAGAATAAACTACTCATTAAACTTCCTCCGTTAAGCAGGAAATTGTGTATAGTACAAGTACCAAAACACGAAAGGAACCTCTTTAACCATCCCCCTGCTGGATTAGGCAGACACAGCTTTTAGAGCATCTCCGTTGCCTCAAGCATGGAGATGATTAAACGAGTATAAATTACTTGGATAATTCATGATGTTTCACTTTGAATATGCATTGCATATGCAATCAGCACTAGCTGTGCAACCTTCGCATCCATCTATTTATACTGGCACACACAATAAAGCTTTCTTGTATATATTCCTTGGCCACTAATTGACCATAGAATCGACATAGTCTAGGATGCAACTAAATCGTTTGTGTATTAGTCCGACTTGCATTTACATTGAAGTAACCACTAACTATAAAAATAGACTTGCCTAACTATGAAAATAGACTTGCCTAACTATAAGAATAGACTTGCCTAACTATACAAATAAACTTGCCTAACTATAAAAATAGACTTGCCTAACTATTCCTGGCTAACGTACACCTACAAATAATGATGGCCAGCCCCGAAGTCACGTTCTGATAATTCAATTATATCAGATACCCGATGGTCTAAATAACTTAGTTGAAGGTGAATATAGAAGTAGTCCTGAATACTAACGTTGTTGTTCAATATACTTCTGGCATAATGGGAAGTGCATAATATAAAAATACCAATTATTACCATTTTAGGACCAATGCAAACACCAGCAATCAATCATTATTTAAACAAAATTAGTGTCCACTAATAGCATGGTTCGCAATATGATAAAATACTGAATCTATTTACAAAATATAAATAATCTGAAGAACAGACCCTTTTCTCCGTTGATCAAAACAAGTAACAAGGAATACTTTAGGATTGACATTCATGCTTAGCAGGAGTGTGTGTTGATGATTATGCGAGGCTTATAGAGTCTGTGACGGGAGCTCAATGGTACCTTTGCACCTTTGTACCCTTTGTACCTTTTGTACCTTTGTACCTTTGTACCTTGTAGCGACGTCTGTTATCCTGTACTCCTTCCACACACCATATGGTTAACTAAGTGCTATTTTGATGTCATACATTATTAGATTGTATTCTTTGTGTCTTGTTTTGTTCCCCTGTGAAACTTGCGTTAGACATAAACACACGTGTCTGATGCATTCTCACATAGTCAAACCTGTGGCTGTCAGATTACGACGTTCGTGCAAAGCTAACCTTCATGCCCCGTCTCTATATCTCATGACACGTGATCAGTAACATGCACACAGCTTACAAACACATCACCGGGTACTGCATACAGAAACCCACATCACACAATTAAGCTAGCGTGAATTCTAGAAGATTCAGGCAATTGCGCCGGGAGATGGCCATCTGTCTTGTGTCAAAGTAGTCCTCAAGCTCCTGGTGACGTTTTGTCCAGTAGCGAATCCTCCTCTACCCTACATCGGGTGTTCAATCATTGCCAATTACACAAAGTTGTTTTACAATGACTGGCTTTGTAGAAGTGCTTCAGGATGCCTTGAGGTGAACAGTCCACCAAGCAAAGGTTCTCTGACAGCACATTTACTTCAGCATCCACAGCTAATGGACCAGGATGAAGAGGTGGCAAATATCAAAGAAGACAGCATTTTACATTCTCTCTTAAACAGAATTAGTATAATCGCCGTACTCAAACGACTTGTTATATGACATTATCCATTGTTCCTATCTATTATATACAGGACTGTACAGAACAAAACTAATCAGTCATGGGCATTCATTACACTGCTCCACTACAGGGATAAAGACGCTCTACAAAGCTGTTCTGTGACGTACACTAAGACAGTCAGACCACAGGGGTTTGGTGATAGAATAGTATTTTGCATATATAATAATATTTTTTATATCTATAAAGATCTAATGATAAAGTCAATTATTTAATAATAATAATGATAATAATAATAATAATAATAAATAATATAAAGGAGACATGCTACCAGTCTAGCAATCCAATATATAACAAGGGAGGACACTTGATTTTCCCTCAACACTCGACTGAAATTTTAAATGTACATATCTATTTTATTTTCCAGCTCTAGTTATCCTAATGGTACCACTTCCTGCTTCCCTTGGGTGCAGTTCTTACCATAAACACCTCTGAATAAAATCGCATCTCTGATAACCCTGAACCAAATAACTTAAATGTTCATAGAACAACAATGAATCATCCTAGTTGTGTAGACGGAAGTTCAAGGACCCAATGCACGTTCTCTCCTGGTTGGTTAAAAATAAATAGTAAATATTCTTGCGGGAAATTCAAAGCATTGCTGTTTTGAATAGACTGTTTCACGTGCACTGTCAGAATACAATATTTAGTTTTGCATGCCTTGATGTATTTTTAACAATACAGCAGTTTCCGTTTCTTTTAACATGAATTAAGTTATGTTCTAACCTTAACTTTCATTACAATGTATCACAACGAATATATTCGTATTCCCCACAACGTATTCGGTAAGAATATTACAGCTACCCATCTGTTGTTCTAATTCTGTTGAATGCAATGCATCACAGGTTCGTTGGTCATCTCCCTTTGGACAAATTTAATAAATGTTCACGAAACGTGTTTTATAAAAATTCGACAAAACCAAGCGCTATTATTTTTACATTTTGACCAAACTAGTGAACTTGTCTTGGTACAGGGGTAATTCCATTAGTATATTATAGGTAGGAGACATATGACTAGCAGTGGGTGCAACCAGGGCCTGTGTTGGTATACAGTTGGATGTGTATAATAAATCTGACAATACCCTCGTGGCATCTGTACTCCTAAAAACAAATAATTAGCAGAATCGTGGTTTCTACGGCAACACGACAACACCGATACATTCTGTCCAGCTTTTTGTACGGGAGATAATTTAACAATTTTCTATTCTTTGTCTTGAGAAGTCAATAATGTGGTTTGACTTGAGATCACTTCTTATTTGTCTTTTATAACTGCTGTAAATAGACGGAAGGAGAAGACTTTGAAGTAATACAAAGCAGAACGGCGCTAAATTGGAAACAAGTAAGTCACGTCCATAGAACACACGCGATATGCTATCTATCTAAGGCATGCTGTCCATGGAACACGTGTTGAACATTCAATTTAACTTTTGTCCCACGTGTGTACGTGTGTATGTGTGTGCGCGTGCGTGTGTATGTGTGTGTGCGTGCGTGTGTGCGCGTGCGTGAGTGTATGTGTATTTAATATATTATAATACTCTGTGCCCTGTAATTGGTTGTATTTGATAATTAATGCATGTATAGACCACGATGAAACTATATATAGTATTATACTATGTTCTATGTATATGTTTGTATTTGATAATTAATACATTTATAGACCTCGGAGAGGCTATAATTACTGCCAGTCAATAGCATTGTATAGTTGTAGGCTGCTGTCTCGATCCTATGTGTGAGCACAACAAAGACGACAGTGCCAGCAGACCCTATCCACTGTATTATTTAAACATGACAGGTTGAATGCGATATTTCTATGATATCTGCATCCATTGTTGTACATTATTATTAATTAATCGAGCTATTATGTTGGTTGCATCTAAATATGGAAAGGAATTATTACCTACACGTGAGATGCTATGTGTCAGATGAAGCTTCCTGTTGTATGGCGGGCTGATGTATGGCGGGCTTTGACTTCCTGTATAGATATCGTAAGTGATTTAAATCATAGGATCTGATGGCCTCAGACAACAATTATTTAAATCCTGGTTGGCTTGGAAGTGACGTCAGAAAACATAGTCTTCCTTCAGACGGCTTCATTTGACCAAGGTTTTCATAAAATCTTGCTCTGGCCCTGTCGGCGGATGTGTTAAGTTCAGCCATTTGGAGTGCAAATTCGTGGACACTGACCATGACCTTGTTTACCCTAGATATGTCTGGGAAATGAATAGGCTTACACCCCCCCCCCCCTACAAAAAAATCTGAAATCTGCAGCCGAGCACTATAGAATCAGACAGCAAATAAACAAAGAAGGAATTTAATTGTCTGATGCCTGATGAAGGGTCGGTTGTGGGATATGGTTGCTGTGGGTACAGGGATAGAGTCGGCTGTGGGTATAGGGATAGAGTCGGCTGTGGGTATAGGGATAGAGTCGGCTGTGGACACAGGGATAGAGACGGCTGTGGATACAGGGATAGAGTCGGCTGTGGATACAGGGGTAGAGTCGGCTGTGGGTACAGGGATAGAGTCGGCTGTGTGTACATGGATAGAGACGGCTGTGCGTACGGATGTAGGTTCGGAAGTTACTTCAAATATAGGATCGACCGTAGGGTAGGATGAAATGTATGCTATAGTGTCTGAGGTGGGTTTAAGTTCAGGTATAGGGTGTACTTTAGGGTAGAAGCTAGGATGGTATATATTGTCGGCTGTGGGTTCGGGTATTGAGGGGATTATATAGGGTCGAATCTAATCTCGGATGTTAGTTTTATGGGTTTTATGGGGTTTTATGGGGTTATATTTCGCTTGGTTTTGGTCCCATTACGATCCCTGTAATTATGTTCTTATTTATAGTAACACATTGATGATAAAGTCAGATGCTGTTGCTGGATTACTTCACAAATAAGTATACATTTCTTACCAATAAACAGCCAGGTTATCTAACATATATCAAATGCTGTTATATTGTATAGAGATAAATGGACTTGTTTAAAGTCTACAGTATTTCAGTTATTACTGGCATTGGTTGATTCCAGTTTGTTCCTTAATGTGAAGGTGAGGTTCAGCTCAGGAGTAGTTACAAGCAAACCAACAACAAATCTTGATGCATAATTAAATTAGCCTCCTGCGCGGCTTATCGGTGATACCAACTCACAGTTGTGCAGTTCTAAGTTTGGTAAAGGATAACTCATTAACTCTAGCACCAGATGCACTCAGATATGTGATCTCTCACCATTTGTCATCAGACTCAGGGTCAATTGGTGCCTCGTGAGGTGTAAGCTGGATTGTATTGGCACACACACACACACGCACGCACACACATACGCACGCACACACATACACAGACACCCACCTACACAACATACACATACACACACGCACGCACACACACCGTCTTTTTTATATTTTGTTTATTGAATTTTCTTTTTATTGGGGCTTTAAGTCGCTTTCAAGATTATTTCACTTATATAACGACATGTCAGTTTAGGGAAGGAGGAAACCCGCAACATCCGTAGCGCTGAATGTTGCAGTAAACCTGCGAGCATCGGCTGGTACTGACAAGACCAAGGATGATAACTGCATTGCCACTCTACAGACATCGCATCCTATCAACAATATCGAATCAGAAAGGTAACTTTCGCAAACATTGATGCCGGGCCCACCCATGGCAGGATTTGAACCTGGAACCTTTGGCTCCGAAGTCCAACTGTTCTACCACTGTGCTACCACCCGCCCTATGTCCGACCGTAAATGGAAACCGAATTTCCGGTTATCCGAGTCATTTTATATAGCAAAATATTTGTTCCCCAAGGACGAATTAGTGCTTTACGTCAAAGCCGGAATATTTCACCCATACGCGACTGGTTCCCAATAAAAACCATGCAGATAGCGAGGGTCGACTGTATTATATAAAACCCTTCAAAATCAGAAGTGAAAGTTATCATCAGTTAGCATAGATTGATATTAGATTCTAGGTAAATTTCATTGGTGAGTTGCCTTACTGTAAAAACCTGTACAACTTGGTTCATACATTAACAAGTCAATGGCCGCCAAAGGGATATTACTCTCATCAGTCCCTAGTATCTGCCATTTGCAAAAATGTAATATTGGTTAGTCCATATAACAACCAACTATTACAATAGTTAATGATAAATTGTTCCATACATGTGTGTTTTCGAAGTGTACCGTATATAGTGGGGTATAAGCCCATATTTTGCTATAAGTCCACCACCCTTTTTCAAAAGATAAGCAAAGTGGGCCTATTCTGTAGTATAAGCCCACTACAATTTCTGCAAATGTATCCGCCTAAAACTGAAATATGACAGTGATTTTCCTATGTCTACTTTCTGTTTAGTTAGTTGGAATCAGGAAGTAGAAATGAAACAGTCCATTTGCGCTGACCCAATGCCGAATAGTTTCAGGGGAATGTCTCAAACTAATAATCTGATTATTGGTACTGTTGAAAAAAAAGTATCAGTTGATTATATTGATATCATGTTTCCCCAACACACAAGATTGATTGAATGAACAATGCACTGACCAGTGGAATTTTAAGACACCAACTCGCCAAGAACTCGTGAACTAGGTCGGTAAATCATGGGCGGGCATAGACCATTCCATTATTATCGGGGGGTTTCGTCGATGTGGAATTTCAAACAACCATGACGCTTCCGATTCAGATTGTTGTCATATTTATAAAGAATATTATTAATAAAATTAAGATATTTATTATTTTATTGTTTTTATTAGTTCATATCTTATCAATCTACGACAGATTGATAACATTCAATATGGTGGCCGTAAATCGAGTGCTCCTGTTTTCGATCGGTAAATATTACGGCAATAAGTTGGGATCTTCTTGTGGTATAAGCCCAGTACCTTATTATCCATTATTGTATGAAGTGAGCCCCCTGGGCTTATACCCCACGATATACGGTATATGGTTCTACGGGCTTCAAATTCCAAGCCTAGTCGCGGTACTTTCAGCTTGTAAAATCCTGAACACTGAGATAAAAACATGTGTCACTGACACATTGATTGCGGTGGTCTAGACTGCCTCATAACCCCAAAGTCCTGGGTTCGAGCCTAGCTCATGTCATTGTGTACCACTCTTGAGCAAAGTGCTTAGATCCACACTGCTCCAGTCCACCCAAATGTGAATGTGCACCCAGTAGGATGAGATGGAAGTGGGAATGTAAACTTTCTAGCGGCTTAACCAGCATCTTTGGTTGAATATTCCCCAGGGAGTTGAGAAGGTGAAATGAGTGAGTACACATTGATCCATTGACTGCGGTAATAATGTAGCCCTGAGCATATGCTTCAGGGCATGGATATGGTGCAAAATACATGTTCACATTGTATATTATTCATATTATTCATATTATTCATATTATTATTATGGATGTGCCTACCTTCATGAGTTCTTTGTTCTCATTGTCCTTCTTCTGAAGATTTTCCTGGAGGTATGCTGTCCTGGACCTGATTATCAACATGTCCGTGCTCTCATCCTCAACCTCCACGAAGTCGTCGGCACTCGGCTTCTTGAACTGGAATGGTGTGCTGGCACCGCGGATCTGGCCACCACTGGAGACGTAGCAAAACTGGTAGAACTCCCCATCATCATTGGGAAGGGTGTGAGCTGTAACAATATCACAAGGTTAACTTCTCTGGGCTACAAGGTAAGAGGTGCAACGATTCACCAGTGCATTGCGATTACAAAGTTTGACGATTCGCATATCGTATCGCGAGGCTACGTATCGGTCCATATGTATTTTATTCAGGGAAATGCCCAGGCTGTTCCATCAGCTGTCCACCATATAACACCAATAGTTAACGGCTGATCCGATCAAAACAGCACGTCATTGAATAGAGTAATACAGAGTAATTACCATAAAAACTGTAAATTCATTTATTTACCTTGAAACAGTATGGTGGCCTCTGCTTCCTTGCCTGGCTGGTAATCCTTGGGCTGCGGCGCCCACTCGTAGTAGATGTAGTCATGTGACGACATCCAGCCAACCTTGTACACACCCACATAGTCGCGGCTCGATGGCACAATGTCAGAGGTCAGCTTGTACGAGCATTCCACGTGGGCATCGGCGGGATACGTGTCTGCCACGCTGTGGAACACGACGGAGGCAAACTCCGAGCGCTGGAATCGAACTTCATCATTCGACACGACCTCGACCTCGCTCGACACAACCTCCATGTCACTGGACACGACCTCTGGCTTCGCTATATCTGTGTCTGACATTGTCTGAAAAAACAGAAATCTAGGTTAACTGTTCAACAGTCCTGATAATATAACCTCTCCATTTCAATTGATGAAAGAAATATAAAAGTAATTATTCTGTAATAATAATAAGCAACATATGTAAATTTAAACTAATTGCCACATACTCTACATTCTGTTTGAGTCCTTTTAATTACAGTAAACTGATTATGTAGGATGTTGTATGTTTATATTTAATTTGTTTGCCTTTAAATTTGATTGTAAAAGAATATATCTGTAATCTTCATTATTTTCTGTTGTTAGTAAAAAGAAATAGAAATTTCAAAATTAGGTTTAAATGTACATAAAATAGAAGTTTTCTGAAGTAACTATGGCAACAGCATGTCATAACTCATAAGTTGTTTACCATGTCATGCTTTACTGATTCCAGAGTCAATCATGGGTCACTTTCATGAGTGACAAGATCAAACATACTCTTCTTAGAAGTGTGTATAGTAAGTATATATATATATATATATAATGACAGTATTGATTGGCAGGCAAAGGCAGTGTTTATCCTAGCAGGTGACCAAATATTTATTTGAGAGTCGTAAAATATGTATGTTCATAAGTATGACTATGAGCTGTTCTCAAAAATAAACATGATAATGGGAAGTGGTAATAATTAATAATAAGATTGCCACTTTCTAAGAAATACAACCAAAACAAAATACAACCCTTTTAACTTTACGATTTAACGAAACAGTCGGCTGTTTATTCAGTTTATTATGACTAGACTGTCCTAAGCTAGGGTTTATGACATGATCAAAGTCTGGATCTCGTATCCACGTCAATTCGGTCATGTCGGTGGGGTCAAGTTGGCGTCACGGATATGGTATCACGAGAAAATGTCCAGCTATCATGAACTAGTTGATACTAGGTACTTACCAGTCGGGTTTCTTGAGTCTTCAAAGCATATATTCAACTAATTCACCGATAAGCATGCCTCCTGGAGATGACAAATAACGAAAAATTCTACGAAGAAGTGGATGCTAGCTATATATTTTGGTTTTGCGAAGTAAACATTACACCATACATTGTACGTCTTGATAACGTATGTAAAGATTTCCAAATACGGCAGAATAGGATATTAAATAATGTAAGTTTCTTGATAAAAATAATTAAAGCAAATATTACCACATACTCATTAATATATTGCTTTTAAAATACCATTTTAATATAGGAAACAATATAAATAGTATGAAAGTTTATTATTGAATAATATATTCAGTTGTCCCATTAATACCACAAGGTAATACGGAAGCTTTTCCCATTGGTTAAAACTTCGGTAAATTCCGTATCTGTCCGTAGAAAGCTATTTATAAACATTACATGGATCACATTACATTTCAATTACAAATCACAGGACTATGAATAATATAATAATAATACAATGTTCTGTTATATGAAACAGAGCCACTGCCGATCCTGGGATATGAACCCGAGTTGCTGGACTGCGAATCCAACGTTCTACCGATCGAGATCAAAGCTAATAAGC
>JAUTBT010079218.1:0-13015 GCA_032361225.1 Lepetodrilus schrolli | reverse complement strand
TTGTGGTATAAGCCCAGTACCTTATTATCCATTATTGTATGAAGTGAGCCCCCTGGGCTTATACCCCACGATATACGTTATTAATTTTCACAATTTTATTATTATTGTTTATTTTCAAATTTGGGTTTAGAGCTACTTTCAAGGTTCTTACACTTCTACCAAGGCTTCACAAAGTGTTTATTTTTCTCCTTTTTCATAAAAAAGTGCATCCTATCAATATTGCATCAGTAAGGTAACTTCCGCAAACATTGATGTCGGGCTCCCGGGATGGGATTTGAACCTCGGGGGCCTTTGGCTCCGAAGTCCAACATACTACCATTGTGCTACTACCCACCCTACTTCAAAAAGCAATCCAGTGTATGTCGAGTTTGTATTGGGAGTTACCTGCATAGCGATGACACTACGAGGGATGAGCTCTCGGTGCTGCCTGATGGCAAAATGCCACGATCTGATCCTCATCAAGTCATCAAACGTGAACTCCAGCACCAGTCTGCCTTCTGTGATGACCTGCAACAGGGGAGACAACTCACAATATTGACCCATGTCACGCCTGCGTTTAGTAACTGCGAATGGTTGAGAAACCTAACAAACCCTCGCGAATAGTGATGAGCAAGCCCCTAGGGAAACAAAGTAGTGGGTTCAATATTGGAAGAATGCTCTCAGCAAATGCTACAGAACGTTGCCAACTGTTATATTTAACATCAGCTGTTTATGGCTGTAACCTTTGCCTGTCATGGGGACCTGGGACATACTTTTTATTTTATTTTTTGAATTGTGGTTTAGAGCCACTCTCAAGATTCTTTCACGTATATCAGTTTAAAAAAAATAGATTGTGTTTTTTAATAGGGCAGGAGGAAATCTGCAACATCTGTAGTGCTGAATGTTGCAGTAAACCTGCATACACAGGCACAGGATGTTAACTACATTGACAACAGCACATCCTATCATGATCGCATTGTAAACGTAATCTTCGTGAACATTGATGCCGCGCCCCTGTGATGGGATTTGTCTCCGAAGTCCAAATGTTTGGCTATTGCGCTACCACCCACCCGACATAATAACTGAATGAATAACTGATTAACAGCGAGTTTTATGACAAGGATGTGAAGAATATAATCTATTATATCAATATCTGAAATATCTCAGAGTGACGTACATTTGTGAACATGGGTTTTCCATGTTGCGTGACCATCATGGCTTGGTCACAGTCAAGTGTTATCGTTGTGTTGTGGAAAGATTCCTTTGGATGCTTGAGCACATAGTACAGGTCTGTGACGCCGCCCTCGAATATACTGCGGAAATACCGCGGAATGAGCGTCCGACCAATCGCTGGAAATAGACAAGGATGGACGAGATTTAAATGCTGAATGTTTGACAGATTTCGTTGCACGGAAAAGAAAAAGAAATTCAATACAAACTTAAATAATTTAAATAAATAATTTGTTTTAAATCGCTATTGGCTGGTGCTAACCCCTTCACCGCTGGGTTAAACACACTATGCTATAGGTTAAATCCAGTTTGCTTTCATATTTCATCATCAAACATATTTTTACATGAAAGTATGTACATTTAATGTGTCTACACAAGTATATTGGGTAACCAGCTACATCTTCTACATATCCCATTGGTTTTCAATATATTCATATTTTATTATTTTAAAAATATTTATAGCTAGTAGCTTTATTGGTACCAGTAGTCATGAAAGGTTATTTTGACTGTGCTCAATGATTAAGATGTATTCCCCTTAGTCTATGAGACTATAGAAAATTGAGATATTACAGTACATTACAGATTATTTGGGTTTTTCCGGAAATTAAATTTTACCTATCCTGCAGCAGTGAAAAGATATTTGGAGGTACAAAAGTGATAATATGTATGCTAAGTACATGTATTTTGAATTTTTAACTCCAATTCGGTCCAAAACAACACCTTAATCTGTGATTGTATGCCTTGAAACACCAATCCATTTACTCCTATGGGTTTTGAGCACTTCATGTTCATTGTTATTATATACTATCTTGTTATTTGATTAATTTTTTTTTTAATCAAAATCTAAATGTAACAGAACAAATATGTGTTTTAATTTTGTCCAAGTTAATTGCTTAAATCAATGGTCAATTTCGCTTCAGCAATTTTTCAGATATCAAAGTAACATTTGAACCAAAGAATTTATTTTTAAATTGGGGTTTAGAGCCACTTTCGAGATTATTTTACTCATGGCTTATCAGGAGGAAACCTGCAACATCTGTAGCACTGAATGTTGCAGTAAACCTACGAGCACCGACTGGTAAGATAACATGATAATCGGGAATGGCATGTGCATTACGTACTGTATCGCTTGGGGCCATCTTCCAGACAAAACGTCAGAGTCAGTGTAGCATCGTCCTCGAAGAACTCCGTAGCGAAGGCATCCCACCACAGATTATCACTGTCCTGAAAAACAGATATTTATCGTAAGATGACCAGAAAACACAATTTTGGCAAAAATAATAATTTTCGTAGTTTACAAAATAAATCAAAATATGAATATTTTTGTTGTGCATACTGTTAGAGAGGTTGACTTACCACAAGAAATACTGTATCACCAATATATTACAGCTTATCCTGTCAAAATGCCAACAGGTAATAAATAAACAGGCAAGCACTTGCTCTTTGCAGCAGTTCAAAATACCATAGTATTATTAGTAATAAACATGTTGCCAGTTTATTAATGATCTTATGCTATATGCATGTAACCAATGTATAAATACACAAAGCCAGCAAACTGATAATACAAGTGTCCATATACAAATAAATTGTAAAACTACTAAGTGCAGATATTGATAAATTCACCAAAGGTCAGAATACTGTTCCATTGAAAGTTCATTTTTAGACATTTTCCAATTAGGTTTTCAGTTTTATCCCAGACGATAGTCTGATTTGGTCAATCCATGAATCTAGGAGTTAAAAAAGACTGCAGTTTTGATAGAACCTCCTCCTATAGGTAAAGAATTCCCCAAAAATGGCCAATGACGTTTCAATAATTCAGTGAATTTGACATGCTTACATTTTCACCATTTTCTTCATCTTTGTGATGATTTTATTTTCTTAAAGGCACACAATCACGGTTTGTTGACATATTACATGGACAAACATATTTATCTGAAAGTATGTACATTTGATTTGTCTACACAAGCATATTGCGAAAGATTTTCCGCATATCCAACTGGTTTTCAATATTTTCTGTATTTTTTGTCTCCTAACAATAAACACAATCATTTAATTGAGCTGTGTATCTCATAATTACATTGAATAGAGTGCAGTTTCCAATTTTTGCCGATTGTAACCATTTCTAATTACTGGTATAGTCTATTTCATGAAGCTGAAAATATCCATTATTGTTGTCGATGTGAGTGTAATATTTTCCTGCTGAAATTAAGTGTGACAAGAGATTTCTTGAAGTACAAAAGCGATAATACAAATGCTAAATGAATATGCTTTGCATTTATAATAATTCAAATTCAGCCCACAATAACCACTTAATCTGTGATTGAATGCCTATAACTCTTTTCATGCTGAAAGCAACTGGAGATACCCTAAAAGTAAAGTGCCTGTACCTAATCCAGCAGGGAAAGGGTTAATACTGCATGTTAAACAAAACCCCATCCACTCCATATTAAATTCATATCCATCCTCTTTGCAAATGATCACATTGGGAATTTATTACAACTTAAATTTTACTCTTTTTTTTTTTTTAAATTGGGGTTTAGAGCTGCTCAAGAATCTTTCAGTGATTCACTAATATCATTGCTTGTCAGTTTAGGACAGGAAGAAACCTACAACATCGTAGCACTTAGTGTTGCTGTAAACCTGAACCTGAACCCGGGGCATTTGGCTCAGAAGTCAGAACGTTCTACCATTGTGTTACCACCCACATCTAAATTCAACTAAGTAAAAACAATCCTTATGGATAGAAGAATATTATTATCTAGATATCTGCAGTGCTAATATTCGAAATAATCATGATATCATTGTCTTTTCCATAATTAAAAATCCATTTCCTTCAGTCATGGTGACTGAATATCCATATAATAGTGTTTGGAAGTACACATGTATTGTATACACACAAAAGACATGTCAATATATGCATATACTATTGTATTTCTGTGTTCAATACATGGCAGGTGGAAGCCTACAACACTGTATGATTGTTATTAGTCCTCTCTGATGAATGAAATAGTTCCCATTGGTCATGTGACAATGGGACAGGTCCCCTAGTGCTCATTTCAGTTCAGTTATTAACCGCTGAATAATTACTTGGGTATAAAAAATAGTCTACTCGACTAGTGTGCAGCAGGAACACCATTCACAGCCTTGGTAGTTGCACATATAGACTATCCATATTTAAAAAAAAAAATATATATTTTAAAAAATTTGGGTTTAGAGTCGCATTCAATTTTTTTTCACTTGTATCACAACTTGTCCGTTTATGGCAAGAGGAAACCTGCAACATCCATAGTGAGCAAGGGCTGGTACTGACAAGACCAAGGATGATAACTGCATTGCCACTCTACAGACGTCGCATTCTATCCATATCGGATCGCAAAGGTAACTTTCGCAAACATTGATGCCAGGCTCCTGGGGGGCGGGATTTGAACCTGGAACCTTTGGCTCTGAAGTCAAACTTTCTACCACTGCACTACCACCCGCCCAATATCCATAGTCTCAGATCGTGAAAGTAAATAATTTACATATAAATTATATCAATTGGTATTATATTTATATGAAAGGATCTGCTGAAGTTATTTACCCTTTACAAATCTAGAGTTGCTTATCTGTTAATGGTGGATATTTTGAATAGAGCATGTGGGTGAGAATAAGGTGTGACACAGACTATTGCATTTATGTACTAACAATTATTTTTTGTTTGTTTTGAATTGGGGTTTAGATCCGCTTTCAAGCTTCACTTATATCACAGCTTGTCAGTTTAGGGCAGAAGGAAACCCACAACATCTGTAGTGCTGAATGTTGCAGTAAACCTGCGAGTACTGGTTGGTGGTACCGACTACCAACAGACAAAGGATGATAACTCCTTTGTGGACACTAACAATAATTAATACAATATAAAGATTTACATTAATCTGCTACAAATAAATTCATGGAAAATGTGTAAATATTATGCTAAATAAATGCAAAATTGTTTACATCGATTTTACCAATTTACAATGTTATCTCTCAAACATAATTTCTATAACTATAACAGCATTGCTGTGAATTCAAATTGTCAACTGAATAGTATTGCTACCATTGTATAATAACCAGTATAACATATAAGCTTACAAAGGGAATAAAATTCCGGTTATTTATTCTGGGTCACAAGATAACATTGGTGGGTTTGCTGCCCATACTGGAACAGGAAGGGGACCTTCTCAAAACAAATACACATATTTATTGCTTTACCAGTTAACCCTGTCAAGCCTAAGTAGTAATAGAATGGTGCATATCCTTGAATTGAGAAAATGCTTTGCTAGATAAATGTAAAGAGTATCTCTAGATTGACTATATTCCCTCAAATGCAATACACAATACTGAAAATCAGATCGTTCTTCAAGTTTAACCCTTTCCTACCAGATTACTCACAAGCCATATTCTCTGGGACATTTCTGGTTGACTCAGCAGCAAGAAAGGTCAACATACGAACAGTCAATTTTCCTAGAATTAGCTGGGTATCACATTGGTCCATTATAATGTCTGGGTGCCAGGTTGGTCCTGGTTGAAAGTGTGCTAATGCTAAGTCAGGACCTCAGTTGGGCTGCCATTAACGCCAGACCAGACCAGACCTGACTAGGAGACATCAGGACTGCAGGTCATATTATACATCTGTATCTGGATGTAATCTGTACAACATGGTCCCCGCCTGCCAGAAGGCTGTTCTGGGATGAAGACCATGATCAGGGTCAGAACTGTGTTGATGGCCTTGACCGTGTGTAGTCTCTGGTTTCCCCTGCAGCACTAGCAGGAAGTTGTCTGTTCATAACTTCAGTGTCACAGCCAGGGTATTGGTTCTGTGTTCATAACTTCAGAGTCACAGCCAAGGTCCACTATGAGACCATAGCGCTCAATCCCCAGGTATAAGAGATCACTACGAGAGTGATTATGGTCTTGTAGTAGATACGAGAGCTTCGAGGAACAATACCCTGGACTTTTACACTTCTCAATCTCAAGAGAGTTACTTTAGCAAGAGCATTACATTTGTCATATGATGGTGCTCTTTGTTTACTTGCATGTGTGACTACTGGAAACCAGCATCTGTCATTTTGATGGTAATATTATTACATTGATTGATTGATTGATTGATTGATTGATTGACATAATGCATTAATTCATTGCTGGAATAGTTCACCCATTTGAGACGACTCTTACAAACTCCCATTGATAATTAAATTTACATTTTAGGACGGGTACTTTTCAATGGAATTTTAGGACATAAGTTTAAACAGGTTTAAACAACTATTGTCATCAAATTATTAAGTCACCAATAGCAGTAAATATTATTAATTTTCCCCAAAAGATGTTTTTTAAATCCTCAAATAGTTTGTAAATATTTCTTCTTTTTTTTTTTGCAATAAGTTAATTATGTAAAATATATTTCATTTACAAACTGAAAACATGGTTTGCCAGAAATGAAAATGATGCTAGCTGGTTAGATAACCCAGATAAGCTGTGAGACAGTCCCTGTTGGTCTATGTCGGTCCCTGTCGGTCCCTGTCGCTCTGTCCCCGAGACTAATAGAACTGCTGAACTAATCAAGTCATTGGTTACCAAGTGACCTGGCCGCTGTGGCTCAGAATTTCTCCAGCCAGACCAAATCTTAGTAAGACCCGTCACTGAGAAGGAGGAGGAGAATGTCCCTGTAAAACTAGCAAAATATGTCTCATTAAATAATCAATACCATAGCCAACACAGTCAAGACCATGTCTGGTGTGTGAGAGCAATTGGTGACAAATTGCTTAGTTAAACAATACATCATCTTCAGACGTATCACTCCTTGACCATTTTCATCTAGATATTTATCTCCGTTGTCATTTCAATATTTGGAATATATTTGCACAAAATATCAGCATTTTCTCATTAAACCAATAAATATTGCATTAGCATGGAAGGCAAATGATCACATTGTAATAAGTACAACTATAACTGTTTGAATTTAACTGTTACATAATTTCTGGAAACATTGTATGTAATGGTTGAAAATGAAACTTGTCTTCCATTGCTGTTTCAAATGTGTAACGAGAATAAAATAGTTTTCACTGGAAGGCGGAAAGTCAATTTATTCCAAGGCTCGCTATATCAATTTGTATTCGATATGTCCTGCGATCGTATCTGGCTCCCATAATGCAATTTCTCCAAGACGACACTAGCATTTCCTATCTTGTAGAAATGTCAGAATTAAATCAGGTCGTACATCTAAGAGTTGTCAACATTCAGTATATTTTCCAGAATTCCATCTAATTTCACGATGCATCTTCACATCTAATTAAGATTAATATTAAGATTAGATATAATATGCCTTGATATACATCTATAGTATCTGCAATGATTGACATATAATTACATCCTTGTTGATAATTCCAATTAAATTTTTTTAAAAGAAGACGTTATCCTTACACTAGTTGTACCCAAATAGTTCTATTCAACAAATTTGCCACGATTGGTTACATAATAAGCAAGTCTTGATTTCCGAGAAGAAAGCACTTCAGTGAATCCTTTCAAATAAATATAATACCAATCAGTAGAATTTAGTAAATGCACAATTATGATAAGGAAGGTTTATTAGAGCTACTTTCAAGATTATTTCACTCGTATCACAACTTTTGAGCTTGTGTAATATCATGTGTAATATCTGTACTACAAGAGTACAAACAACACATCTTATCATGACGACATTGTCACTGTGTCTATAAAGCCATAGTTATTGGATCTGCAGACCCAATTTGTTCCACATTGGAAAATAAAAATAATTATTTTTATTATATTCCGCCAACAGTGCACAAGTCTTGTAAAAATTATAAAAATAAATGGTGAAGGAAAAGGTTGTAAAACCAATCATTGAACATGAACAAAGACTGGCAGGCAATGGTGGATGACAAAGTTGAAGACAATTTGATTACTTAATGGTAAATATGTACCTAAAATAAAAGTATAATTTATAACAATTACTGCTATTGACAAGCATTCAAAGATAAACAACTCCTGTGTACTGGTGTTTATAACAATTATTGACAATTATATTGATCAATAATATTTATTTTCTGTCAACCGACCATTCATACGGTAATCTCCAATTACTTTTATTTTTTATGTTGGACCCGACCGACTGGCCAAAATATCAAATTATATTTATTTATATTTTCGACCTCCGAGCCAAAATGATCACAGAAAAATGTGTAAACCAGGGAATCAAATAACTATGGCCTAAGGCAGGTTCAAACTCGAGATCTTTGTCCAGGAAGTTTAACAACCCTCTGCTGAGCTAGATTAAACATTAAAATAATAATATTACCCCATTTCCATTTTATTTTACATTACCGGGTAATATCATCTTAGGTTTAATTAATTTTTAATAACATCGTTTAATTAAATTATTCAATCGTATCTTCTGTTGTGTTTTTCATTCATTAGTATTAATTACATCGTACATTAATACGTCCGCATCAATTAGTAAACTTAGGGCTTCATATTTTGCGCGGACTATAATTTAGCGCAAATTGTCTTTGCACATATGGCGTGTAATATAAGTCTGCGTGAAATACAAGTCTTTTACACTATTTGACAAATTAAATCCCACGAGGAAGCTCTAAAAGAGGTCCCAAACGACTTTGATATCGCGTATCAATTCAAATTAAGAATGAACTGTTACTGATATGAATACTTACCCTATAAGAGTGAGTATATTGGTATGGATAAGTATGTGTGCCAGATATATCTTCATACACTGTTGGTACCACCCTCAGTATATAGTCATGGGTAGATAATGCTGTAAACATATTGAAAACAGATAGGTAAAGTGTCCATAATATTGCAATCAATATTAGTTTGAATATATGCAAAGAACAGGTTTGGTCGAATTGAACAACTCAAAGAGCAATAGTCAATCAATTTAATGTAACAGTATTGTTGGTATAGAATAACTATATTTGAAATTATAGATGTAATTCTCTACCAATTCTAATCAGATTTCACTAGGATTGTCTATTCTAGTCATACTAATTCAGCATTTGACACTGGAAGTCCTTACAGTCCTTTTGTAAAAGTTGACAACATATTTAATTGGCATTCGTGAACTCTCGCCCGTATTCGTAACCTACCCTTGGTTATGGAAACATCACGGAAACGGGCGAGATGTCTCGAATGCCTAATGGAAACCTTCCTCTATGAGGTGTCCGAGTGTGTATGAATGATGACGACCTCAACATTACTCGAATATCGAACCCCAATGTCTGCCATGGGTTACTTACGATTAGCTTTGATCTTGTCGACATTTTCCAATGGATTAAATGAACCTTTGACAGTCTGAAAAATAACCAATGACAAATCAACAGACAATTGTGATTTCAGTGGAAAACAAGCCCAGGGTCTGGGGGTTTCAGGCACCAAGCCACATCCAGTGCAAATAAATTGACCCCTGGACAAATAATCAGCGAATCCACTGAAAATTACGATGCACAAGTAATAATCCAACCTCAGCATTATGCACATAATCTCAATCCTTTTAACAATAGTGTGTGAAATGTATACAACTTACATTTTCACGTCAAATCATCTTTATCTAACAAAACAAAACACTTTCATTTAGGGTAATATCGTCATGGTTAAAATTTCGGTGAAGACCATTTCAACATCTGACCAAAATAATATCTCAGAAAAAAACCAACCTACCTTATCTTCATGAATTTCCATGCCAAACCTCAGCTTGTGTATAAGGTGGGTCATGTCTGGATTTGTAGGCTGATTGGCAGCAGCGTGTGTGGAAACATGGAAATTGCCAGGAATCTGGAGACAGAAAACAATCCCTCATAATTAATTAACATTCATTACTAATATATAATAATATCGATCAGTGATATATCTATTTTCTTTTTAAAACTATTAAAAAAAGGGCCAGTAGTCTGTTTGGACAAATAAATTTAGCTTTATATCACTTTAGCAATGAAGAATTTGCAAAATATCAGCTTCAGATACTCTTCAAGAACTTGCAGGTGCTTTGGAAGAATGACAGCAGATTACTCAGCTTCTGAAATTTGGTAGATAGTTTCCTGTCAAAATATCTGCTGGCCTGTAATATATTTTGTTGAATGCAGTTACGTGGCTGATGCATAACCTTACCTTGTTGATAAGGAAGAATGACTCAAATCTGCATCCCTCTGATCTTTCTCCGAGTGGAAATTTTTGCGTGTTATCTTGAAATCCAACTTCATGACGACCCATATCATCTTGAATGTCAAGGCCAATATCTGCAACAATAAAAAAATTTTAAATAAATAAATTGGGATTTAGAGCCACTTTCAAGATTCTTTCACTTATATCACGGCTTGTCAGTTTAGGGCAGGAGGAAACGTGTAACATCCGTAGTGCTGAATGTTGCAGTAAACCTGCGAGTGCCGGCTGGTACCGAAAGACCATGGATGATATCTGCATTGCCACTCTACAGTAGCACTGCATACAGTTTGGATTTTTCTGATACCGATACCGAATACTGGATGCAATTAATGCAATTTGGTTGGCTGGTTGATTTGGGGTTTAAAGCCACTTTCAAGATTTGTTCACTCACATCATGGCGGTTACAGAGTACCGGTATGCAACCATATTCTACAGACAGTGCATCCTATCAATATCGTGTCAGAAATGTAACTTTCGCGAACATTGATGGGATTTGAACTTGCGACGGATCGCTTCAAAGTCCAAATGTTCTACCACAATTCTATGAATTTTAAGAAATAGATCCTGAACTTGTGGAATTTACCATAAATAGTGAGGACAAGTTGGATAAATATCATAATAGTTAGTAATACATTGAGAGTTGATCCAACGCAGGAACCCATAGACGCCACGGCACATGCCGTCAAGCAATGTGATGTGATGTCAAGCCCTTGACGTCACTACAGATGACTTCATTCAAGCTTATCACGGTTGCTGTTTCAAGGTTCTTCGCTAACTTGGGCGCCCATAGATAAGGTAATAAAATTCAGACTGTTTCGAGGCGCCCATTTCAATCTTATGAATGGGGATTGTTCACCACGATCATCCACACTAACAAGAAAGAGTTCCTCTGTAAAATGAACTTTGGTATTGAATGTGCTACAATGGAGATATTTGCGGGCATTATTGAACTTCGCCAATGGCTCCAAATGTAAAATTGCCATTGTCGAATTTCAATAATACCCATAAATTTCAAAACACCATATATTTATCTCCTAAATATAATAATAAAATAATACATTACTGTAGTCTGTGTGAATGAAAATATAAGAACAAAACATAATACAGGAAATACTGAATATCTATGAAATTATCAAGAAAATGTTGTAACAATGGTGAATAACTTACATTGACAATCCATCTTAGGCAGAGTGATATTGATGAACACTGGGATCTTCTCCGAGTGCTGAACTGGGTCTTCTACACTCAGTTCACTGACACTGCAATATAGATGATGATTATGGAGTTTAACGTCGCTGCGGGAATCTTTCACCCATTTGCGACGAGACAACATAGATGATACTCATGAACATTGATACCAGGCCCCCAGGGCGGGAACCTTTGGCTCCAAAGTCCAACGTTCTACCACTGCACTACCACCCACCCATCTAAATACATTGAAATTCTTGATGTTTGAGGGGGTGTGGCTTTGCAATAGGCTAATTACATTTCTGCATAACAATGAGGGCATTTCAGCATGTACAGGCTTTAACCTGTAAACTACACTATCTAGGTATTCCAATGTTAGTGAACAGTACAACTGTAAGAGAAAACCACACACTATCAGTAGTTCACGTATTTAGGCCCCAAGAACAAAAGAAATCCGTTAACCATTGGGTGTCAGAACAACAATATTTTTAACAATACGACTGAAAAACCCTGAATATTCTCAATAACTAAATGTCATCATTGAAGAGAACACACATGGGAGACTACTCTAATATTAAATCCGAATTTAAGCCCATGGGCCTAAATACGGAAAGAGCTTCTGTTTTGAGGCCCATGGGCCAAACTTTGCGTGACCTAAATACAGCTCAGTACTTACACTTCTAAGGTGATGAAGAGGAGAAGCTCTGAGCAGAAGAGGAAGATGATGAAGAGGATGGAGAAGATGGAGATGCAGGCCCCTGTTGACGTTGGCTGCGTCAAGTCCTTCGGGATCTTCCGATATATGTCCAACCTGGAACGCACCGAGCAGTGTAAAATTACGCAGGACGTCCTGTATGACATTATCACAAAGCTGGTCATCAAGTATATTCCTGGCCCCAAAGTTATGAAACCTATTTGAGCATGGTACGATTTCATGATACTCAGGTTTTGCAATCAAACCCAATGCAAAATGTGTGTTCAACATGAAATCGTACACAAAAGGTTCTGTAATCTTGGGGGCTGGTACTTAGATGCCATTGAAATTAAGAAACGGCATAAACTTATCATGTTATACATTCCTGTAAAGCGTATGACATCCAGATTGCAAAACATTTATTTCATGCATATACGTCCAATAGGCAAGAAATGAGTCAATTAAAAAATATATCAGGAAAATCCATGTTTTCCGCTCATGTTTCTGTTAGAATGAAAATATATTAATAAAGTGTAAAATGGTAAAATGCTATATATTTCTGGAAAGCCTGTGTTACCAGGAATGTGATAAAGTTTTAATTATCTACTTCCCTTAATGCTCCGAGTGCTGCAGGCATATGAGGTTGCCATTTCTGTCCTTTCCGTTGAGTGCTGCGGGCATACGAGGTTGCCCAAATCACGTGCAGAAAAGAAC
>JAUTBT010079207.1:0-13016 GCA_032361225.1 Lepetodrilus schrolli | reverse complement strand
ATACTGATTCCGAGCCGACCAGTCCTTGCTTTACCCCTTTAATGCTGAGCGCCAAACAGGGGAACAACAAGTACCATATTTAACGTCTTTTGGTATGACGCGACTGGGTATCTAACCCGCGACCTTCCGCACTCCGGGCTGACGCTCTAACCATTACGCCACGGAGTCGGCTCGATCCACAGAGCTACAATCGATTGTAAACATATCGTAAGATGAGGATGGTGAACAACACTACTATAGGTTTCGTTGTCCACCATCTGTGAGGGTCTTATACTGACGAAGCAGCAGAAGACAACGGTCGGCAACACATAGTCGGCGATGCGAAAACATGTAGTTGGACGTGTGGCATATCAGGTCGGCCTAAATAACCTATCCACGACTAGTGGATAGTTCAACGTCGAGTCTGCACAGATTCAAAAATCGAATCTGCGCAGACTTCGTACGGCCGACGGTTTGATACTTGATGACCGAATGTTTCATGTGTACCTTATTATCCAGACGAGACGTGCCGTTGGGATACCAAGTAGCCAATCACAATAGACCAGGTTGAGATAACTCTAAATACGCAAAGAAAGATAACTCTCAGCACAGAAAGCCTTGCCTCTATCTGTGTGGAGATCAAAGCCTTGCCTCTATCTGTGTGGAGATCAAAGCCTTGCCTCTATCTGTGTGGAGATCAAAGCCTTGCCTCTACCTGTACAGGAACAGGAACAGGTCGATGAAAAGTGCAGCTCGGCGACAAGCTTTGAAATTATTATTTGGCAAAGGTGGAGATGACCCAACCCATTTTTATTACTAAATCTCGGTTGCAGGTAGTATTTCAGGATGCCATATACATCTAGGCTTCAATGCATTTAGCAACCATATAAACAAACTAAAATAGCGGCAATTACTCTGTATTACTTCATGGATGTGATATTTTTGGATCGTTTCGGCCATACACAAAAACACAGTTAGGCGATAAATAGGAATGACGCAATAGTAGAAAGTAGGCTACGTCCCTTTTAATTTCGACATTTCCGTCGTTCATTATAGCGCGCCAAATTCTATTTTTAGACATATCCGGTTTAACGATTCTGGTGATCATAACCTACACGGTGACATGTGCGTGGCTGTTGTTTTATTTACGTACCTTACGTTGTGGCTGTTGTTTTATTTACGTACCTTACGTTGTATCGCGATCTATAACGTGTGACCATCCTGAACAACATGATTCATCTCTGAATCGAATAGAAATTTAAGCAAACGATCCGTTTTAACGGCGTATTAAGATTTTATCTGGAGTTTAATCAACCCAAGGCCTAGTACTCGTGTTTGGCTATCACCGGAAGTTGGATGATTCTAGGAAATTGATGGAAATTGGAAAAATAGACCTGACCTACAATTGACAACAAATTGAGGGGGCCGTGATCGTTAATATTGACTTTTCTAGATATCATAATGAAAAAACTACATCATATATTCTGATTTATTATATCTTCAAATGGACTGTTTGTATCTTTAAGTGGAATGCTGCCAGATTAATATTAAGTAGGGAGTACATATAACAATAACGTGGTATATAATACAGATAGAGATTGATCTATAGGGAGAGTTTGCCATAATTATAATATGCATCTCAGTTAAGACGAATGTATGTAAATAATTATGTGTAATATATTAAAACAAATGTGATATGAGACGAAATATATTTATGTGTATTTATGTGTACATTATTAGAGTTCATTATACTATCCATAAACACATTGTCTAACAATTAAATTTTCTATTCTTTTAGCTGATGACATCTTTAAACGGCTGAATAGTCCGCGCACGCACTACACACGTTGCATCAGAAAACCTAAGAGGGACACCTTGGACAATAACCTATCGAACATCTCGTGTGGCATTCTCAGGAACTTTCTGTACACATCGTCCTCTTGTTCTCGGAGAGCAGTCAGAAGGGTGAAGAATGCCCCAAATTCTTATCTGGTGTATACCGTGTAGTGTCCCCATTTCATGGTAGCCCAGCTTTCGTACTACTTACTAAAAACGCTGCTTCCGCTTCCAAAACTCAAAGAATCCCGTCACCTGTCGGATATATTTGACGTCTGACACTTTCCCCGTTATAACGCGCAGAACTGATATAAATGTCATCAGCAAATGTAAGTATGCAATCGAACAAAGTGAAACATTAGAAAAGTAGCTGTGAGCTTAATGCACTTTTTAACGCGATGTAAAAAAATCGCCAAAATAATTGCAATGTCTAAAAAATATGGCAGTCACGTCATCTGCTCGTAGGCATGTTTAGCGTCATAAATCACGTGATCTCAATGGAATGTATCTTGTCGATTTCCAAATATACGGGATCCCATTTGGGACATTTCTTGTATTGATTTTGTAAATTTTTCAAACGAAATTTAAATCATCATAAAATATCTAATTGAAGTGACAATTGTAATATTTTTAAATAGACAAAATTTCGTTTTCAATATATTTTAGTATTAATTTCGTCTTCGTCATTTTACATATTGCATCTAGTATTTAAGTTAATATTTTTATTGACGTGAAATTGACATTATTTGAACTATTTTGTCGTTTATTTGTGCTTTTGGGTATTACCAAACAGTATCTAAAAACTTCGAATTTTGTTCCATCGTTCTCCGTAAATAGACATTCTTGCGAATTATAATTAATTCTTGCTACCTGCATCGAGTGCTTTGCTAGGAAACTTACAAACATAAAATCGATTTACCTTGAAAGTCCAAAAGGTGCATTTAGGATTGTCTTTGCACTTATCACTTGCAACTATCGGCATTTATCAGTTGTTCAATAAACTGGGGAGTAGATAAGTGCATATGTACCCAACATCAGTACCGAACCATCATTAGAACATGACGTCGTCAAATCTTTTAATGGCCCAATCTAAATGAGGAATCTGATTCTTACTTCCTCCACCCAATGGCGATATAATGACGTGTTTTTTTTTAATATCCATGGTTTGCAATTATACAGAAGGTGGTGAAAGTCTCAAAATAGGTCTGCAAGCAATGGATATATGATAGAAAATACGTTTTTGGACGATAATGTATATCTTACATCCGATGACATTTTCTTGTCATCAATGTTGTCGGATTCCTGGTGATCTCCAGTTGACTGCTAACTATCCTGTTATTCGTGGAATTCACTACCTCAAAGAACACGTGGGCTCGTCTTGGCGACTTCCGGCCTCTTAGTGATTACGGATTCCTCCACCACACGAGACAGCTCTTCCGTGACTCGCATGGCGAGAGTCTAGTTACTGGCTTAATCTGACGCACCGACTCTGATACCAGTAGTTTAACGGTATGTAATAACAGCCACAGGCTCGGAGTGATCTTTTGTAGTGATATACCAAAAAGCTCACCATGGAATAATCGAAATATACTTCAAATTAGTGCTAACGTAGTCGTGCCTTGTAATAAACCCCCGACACGAATAGCGTGGAGCTGGGCATCTTTAATTTCATGAAGTTGTCGGCATCTGCGAAATTTGAGATGTTTTTTTTTTTACCCCAGTTCTCGAAACATGTTCGACACCGTTTTCTCGCTACTGATTATCACATGAACATAGTCATCCCTCCGATGTTACGAAACTTGTTTCAACACGATTTTATGCTCAACTAACATTTTGCATGAGGGTTTGTGAACAAAACTTGTTGAGCATGAAATCGTACTCAAACAGGTTTAGACACTTCTGAGCCTTGCCGATGTAATAGTGTACCTTTGAATTGATCCCAAGATTACGAAAGGTTTCTGAGTACGATTTCATGCTCAACTCAAAAGTTTTGTTCAGAAATCCCCATACAAAATTCCAATTCATCATGAATTCATACTCAAGAATGCTTCGTAACCTCTGGACCAGGGGGCCTAGTCTCGAAACGTTCTCGCGACCTTCTTTGCGTAACATTTGCATTGCCCAACTATAGGAATCTTTAAGATTGTTTTATAATCGTAAGAACGTTTCGAGAATATGCCCCCAGATCTACAGTGGTAATGTAACTGGGTGTCATATCTGGCTGGTCGTTCCAACAAAGGATAGGTCACTGTCGGTCGTAAGGTCTTTATTCGACGAGACTGTATTAAAAGGTCCTTGCACACCAGAGGCCACAAACTGGGCGATTTTATGTTCTAAGATAGAACATTACCATTTATCTATATGCTTGCACACCAAAAGCAAAATTCACAACAACAAATTTCGATAGAATCAGTTGCTATACGTTTGTTGTCGCCGCTGATTGTCGCCGCAATAGCCGCCTGTCTCTGGTGTCTAAGGACCTTTTGGCTGGGAGCTAGGCCTTCTGATTGGCAAGTAGGGGTGGAAGTTTTATTTCCTGATATGAACATCCTCCTTATGCCTGCTTATGAAACGAATTAAAGAATGAATTTCTGAAAGCCTAACCGAGAGATAATATCGGGGCAGGACGCTTGAGGTAGTGAATTGTGCCGTCCTTGAACAAGTTAAAAAGGTTTATTGAAGTTAGTAATACAACGGGTTAACCGGTTAATTAAGCAGGTGGGCAGTAGTTGTAAGAGAAGCTGTCAAATAACAATGGAGACATATTATGAATTTATACTGAAGCTAAAATAAAAGTAAACATATGTGAACTAAATTCAAGTTGAACTAAATTCAGCACTACCACATAAATATGTTGCTGAAAAGACACGAATATATACATAGTGCATTCTCTTATATCGTTTCATTAATATAAATATTATCACTGTAATCAAGAAATGCCTACTACTGCTAGGATTCTTGCATGATTCACTTGAGTTATTATACTGAAGGTAATATTAAAGCAACACTGAATATGCCATCAATCTTTACATTATTTAAAGTATAGAACTGTTCTGGAGTCGAGATGCAATGTATGCAATTAACGATTAAAGTGTTGAACTGTTGACATAATGCAACACTAATAACCATTTTCAAACAAGATACATTACAGTGTCATTTAATTTGTCTACATTATGGCTTGCTTGAAATACACCCTTACTTTTCAATAACACAAAACATGCTTACTTTTCACTTTAATCAAATGTGGCACAGCTGTAAACGTTATACGTTCAAACTGACCTTATTTCAAAGAAAATATTACACTTTAAATTATGTATCTAGCAACAACAACAACAAAAATATATATATATAATAATAATTAAAAAAATAAAAAATAAAAATTTAAAATAAATAAAAAAGATTCGTCACGTATGGGTTAAAGATTCACGCTGTGACGTAAACCAATACATCACTCACTAGCAAAAAATACCCGGTGTTGCTTCAAATTTTACCTTCAGCATATTTTATTACAGATTGAATTCAAATACAACTTGAGTAAGGACATCCGCCTTAGGTCACTGATTGATCACAACGTAATATCTAATGGCCAGTCTACAGTACGTGTCTAATTTCTAGTGTGTCTGAACGAGTACTCTTTCATGGAAAGGAGTTTATTCCTGTACGATGGCACAGTCATTATCAATGAAATTGGCAATCATTGACGTGACATTATTTTAGAAAGTAATTTAGTCTGGTTGCAAGGCAACACCGAGTATTAAATTCGGAAAGAAAAGCACACCAGATAACGTAACTGTTATTTAAAAGCGACGCTATTATTCCACAACGCATCTGAAGTTATCCAATAACATCGTCATTACGACATCGCCAAACATTTACCGATGGTAGAAAAATCAGGTTTGTCATTTGGCCTAATCTTTACAGTCTTGGATGGGATACAATCTCTAATAAAGTTAATAAGATTGGCATAAAATAACTCCCATGCTTCATTAACATCAGTATATCAGCACTGAGTACGTCTTATCCATTAACGTTGTATATTTGTGCATTTAGTTTATTAAAGTTACCTTTCGAATAACACCATACTTCACGCGAATAAGACATTTTAGTTGATACAGTCGATGCTAAAGTTACATAAACACTCCGGTGTTCACTGATAGTTTGATCAAATTCTATACCATCTATACCATCGCAGTCTTCAACATTGAAATCATCACTTAAAATAATAGGCTAAATAAGAGCCATACATGTCGCAGTAACCCTTGTGGGTTTATTTACGATATTATGCAGATTTTGTGAGTTTAACTGTCAACTATGACTATTTTACTAGTCGAATCTAAAGCATTTTCGATACTTTCTTATAACATATCCCAGAATTGAAGGGAGCTACTTTACGGTCTATAGACAACACATGGGATGAATTGAGCTATTTGGCTGAAATAACTCTAATAAATCTAATCTTCGTTTATATGACAAACAACTAGACAAATATATCATTACACCACCTCCAAAATACTTTCTGTCTTTGCGAATGGGATCGTGGTAGTTTGACCAAGTCAGATCGTTTCAGAGAAAAAACAATATGGAAATCAGATAACATCTCTGAAGGAAAGCTGAGCTTATGTCGTACAGTCTCTGTGTGTTTAAGTGAAAAATACCTAACTTATTATCTGATATAACTTCATTATTATCGCTTGGGCATGGATTTACTTCGACATCCCCGGCAAGCATGAGAAACTAAATACATCGAGCTGCGACGTTGTAATTACCTAATGTATTTAGAAGAAAGCAGAGCGTTACGTATACAATACAAGCTTTGCATTCAATCTATAATATCTCACCACTGTATGCTACTGAGCTGAGAAACATTTTAAACAGAAGTGCATTTATCCGTGAAAATAAATTGTTTTTGCAAGAAGTTTGCTTACTACACATCTTTGCATGGACAACCCCTATTGCCTTTCGATATTGTGTAAAGTCATTACCAATTTTTATCAAGTCGATGTTCAATTGTTTGTGAATGCATATCAGATGAAATATTCATAGATGTGTATGGATTTGAAGATAACCAACTTCGTGCTTCAGGATTACAGTGGCATACATTTAGGTGATATAAATCAAAGAGAAAGTATTTAGAAAAGGAAAAGTGGGATACTGAGAAAAAGATTGAAAGGATACTAGGCAAGAAGAAAGGTAGTACATTTAGCATACAGTACTGATCGATACATACTATACAATGAATGAACACTAACAATACTGATTCAAGCTTGAATTGATGTCATGAAAACCCGCAATGCAATAATAACTTACATAAAACATAAAACTTACATAATACTATTTTTCAGTTTTACATAAACAATACGTATGTGTGCACAGTAGAACCTATAATTTGCGTACAGTATAAGTAGCATGTTTACATGGATCGTTATTTTAATAATAAACTTAAACAATTTGAAACAGGCATATAAAGTACTATGGTAACGGTTCTCGACAGTTTAGAAGTCTAGCAATACCGATCAAGGTCCTTTTTCACACGGTATCACTGAATTGCGTCCTTCGTGTTGTTCTTTAGTACGGAATATCTTATTTTGTCGTTGCAGATCTCTCGCCTTTTTTAACAGCAATCAATACATGTACACTGAAGAGCCTACTAAGCACCATCTATTATTATAGTCTATTCAAGATGACGCTACATACTGTCAATAACACAGGATTACTGAGATGGCATAACAGGTAATATGTATAGTTTCATTTTAAAAAAAAAGATTTGTGGAAAATATCCGCAGACTTTTTAATTCAGTTGAAATTTTCAACAGAATAAATATTTCAGATGCAAATCAGAAGAGTCACAAACATGACATCAATTTACAACATAACTAAGTAGGAAAGACAATACTGTTATATGATTACATACATACTGGACCCAGTATTTACAAAAATGTACAGTGATAAGTTTACACGCAGACCGTTGGTTAGATCATAGATGTGATCTTGTACTGTCGACTTATGAATAACAATTATTAGTAAGAAAACAATTAAGCCAATCAGCGAGAGAGAGAGAGACTGATTGAGAAATACATGTGCAACAATCCTCAGACGATATAATTTTGCAAGTGCTCAAATAATGTATTGATGAAGCAAATGAACAACAGTCAATGACAACTCCGGAATATCAATTGAATTCTCCATGTTAATTTATGAATCCACGGTTAATCCATTTTGGTTTCGATGACTTTTGGGAAATCACGAAGTCGGATCTTTGATCCAAAATAGCAACCATCTTAGTATTTTACATCAAAAGTAACCGAAAGTTGTTGTTTCCTACGGGAAAGTAGCATTCTCCAGAGATCGTCTGTTTTTAAATTTGTTCTTTTTTGTTTGTTCGTAATTCGAAGACTGCTCCCATATGTAACGACACTACGTCATCATCCCTAAAACATCGAACACGGCGAATACCCGAACATCCCTTCGAGCTCCCAAAGGGTCCATTGACAGTTTTCAATCCAAGGAACCTTTGCAATTACAGAAACATCTGCCGGTTATAATTTTTTGCTGCCTTGTCTTTTCTGTGATTTTCTTTTTACACAAGAACTCGTTCTTTACACAAGTTGGTTTATAGGTGACATGGGATTCGACCTTCTGACCAACGTACGTCACGAGCTTACAGCGATGAAT
Source organism: Lepetodrilus schrolli (assembly GCA_032361225.1). Lineage (NCBI taxonomy): Eukaryota > Metazoa > Mollusca > Gastropoda > Lepetellida > Lepetodrilidae > Lepetodrilus > Lepetodrilus schrolli. The sequence goes on along the minus strand of JAUTBT010079207.1, from coordinate 4,529 downwards.
TTGAATCAGTTGGAGGAGGCGGCAGGTTAAAAATAAACTCCGTCTTTGATTTCTGTTTTCTTTTCTGTTTTTAACAATTTGTCGATGGCTTTCTTGAAAAGAAAAGGTGTTATCAATGCTTCAATGATCAATGGGTAACGAGATGTGATGTTTCAAAACTCGCCCTTCTTTACCCTGGATCTGTCCGAACTAATTTAATACGTTATTTTTTGTAGTAGATATGCACATGTTTGTGTAAATGAAATATGGAGTTATTTATATTCTAGAACAAACCGTCAAATATAATGATGGTTCGGAATAAGACAACCCATCACAGAATATATAATTTCCTTACATAATGAATATGCTCTACCCAGATGTTGGCAAATACAGGTATTGACTAAGACAATGTTGACATTTGAACAACAAGGAATGAATAACTGTCAGGAGTGTGTTAGTTCCCTCGGATGTATTTGATAATTAAGATAATTACACATTGGCACCCTCTTGTGTTGCAAACGGAAGCTGTTCGTTCGGTTTGATCATTAGGAGTCATTACTAGTATATATTGACCATACTCTTGGTGTTGCAGATGGGGGCAACACTGGTAGGATTTACAGTCAGTGTGTTCTTCCATCGGTTAGATGTATTTTATCATAATTAGTAATGATCTATCTGCCAACCGAAAACTAAATCCACATAATGTCTCACAATTGAAAGAATGCATGTCAAATTTCTCCTATGAACCAGTTCAGTGATTAGCAGGAAGATGTGGCGTCCTTTTTGTATACATATCAGTGTAATGATCCACCATTCACAGCAACAACAAAAAGAATATCCTTTTACGGATCTATCTAGTAGTACACCTGTGCATCTGGAATCTTGAAGGTTTCCTGTGCAGGACAACCGACTATATATCGATGGGAACATCTGGAAAAGGGTGGCCTGTACGGGAAACCTTCAGGACACACGGTGCACTAGCTAGGATCATGGAGAGATCAGTAAAAGGATCTCCTACACGTTTTTGCTGTGAACGTGCTCGTGAGAGATGATTCCATATCTGAGTCATTAGCTAAACACGGATTAGCATATTTCTCTTAGCTATCCAACGTAAGCTGCTTACAGTTTCAGCTGGCATTTTGAATCATTGCATTCTGTTTTGCTACCAGATTTATAGAGATCCGTTTAAAAAAGAGATAGTTGATAATATAACTAGCCGAAGGCACAGCATCTCATTAGAAGTAAAGGTCCGGTGTCGTAATATTAAAGGCAGATTGGAAATAAAACACAGACGGCATGTGAAGATGGATGAAGGATTATATGCCACGTGTCAATGATACTTGTGTTGCAGATGTATCGAATGCATGTGATTGACAGGCTGCGCATTAATACGAATGAATACATATTTATTTTTATTTTTATTTTCAATTGGGATTTAGAGTCGCTTTCAAGATCGGCATGTTCGTTTAGGGCAGGAAGAAACTTGCAACATCAGTAGAGCTGAATATTGCAGTAAACCTGCGAGCACCGGCTGATTAATGTGTGTGTATGTGTAGTACATGTATGTCTGTACACGCACACATACACTCATACACGCGGGTTCATAACATGCATCGAAAACAAATATTTATTCCATATACTAATAACAACTAGTTTTCTGTTACAGTTCTACTGCATTATTCTTCCAACGATACCATTTTCATTATCTACCTAACGTTTTCTATAATTAATATTACACGTTATACTCCCTTAATTTCGCTAGAGTCAAGAGTATATGAACAGATCACGTGTGGTCGACCACGTTGATTAGACACATTTGTCGTGATTGCCCGAAGTGCTCGCGGATTGGCTACTTTCACCCGGACCATGGTGTCAAGCGAGTATATGTTCCGTTTGCAAACAGTATAAAACTGTCATGGTGGCACAAAGGCAATAACTAACTCACAACCAATTAATAGCTGATTATGTTGGCCTGTCGAATGTAATTCAGCAAACGATCGCCGAGGCTTGTAACTTGCACAAGTGGTCCACTCGTGTCATCGTGGCCCATTATGTACACTGTAGCTATTAGTAGTAAGCTGGTTCGTGTTGTACATAACTGAAGGCATGACTGAAAATTAGTCCGTTTACTGGTTTTAGTTGACTGAAAATCGACACGGAATATGGAGTATCCGCGCACAGATATGTTGGATCTCCGTGGCGCAGTGATATGAACTTCGTCCCGGAGATCTGTAGGTCGGTGGTTCGATCCTTAGTCAAGTAATACCAAAATCCGTTGAAAGATGTTAGTTGGTCATCTGGGATCCGGTTAGTAATGTGTCTGAGTTGGGTATCGATGTTCTAAACGGCGGAAGGATATTCTAGTGAATTAGTACCACCAGACGATTGAAATCCGTTCTAGTACAAACCGGGCATGTACACACACATGCAATCCGTGCTATCAGATTTGGTTTGATTATCACTTCCGTGATTCGTGGGTATTGCATAGACATAATAGTATAAATGGTTGTTATTCAGATATCAATATATGTGCACAATACTGCTGACAACAGTGCAAGGGCCCCACACACTCGAGACTTAGCACGTTGTCCAGGCAACATACACAGTAGTACTCCACTGATGTATAAGCCAATATTTTAGAAGGAACACACACACACACACACACACACACACCACTATTTACCAGAAATCTGTTACGTCTTATTACCGCTGCAATAGACAGATTTCAGTCAAATAGATCGCTATTAATTTGTATAGGCGTCTGGACCGTGATCCGGGGTTTAGGATTCATTACAAATCATACGGGATATAGTTAATTAGGGAATAATTTTACGACTTAAATCTAGTTGAAATATCCGTCAGTCCTTGTATCCCCTTGCGAGTAACTAGGCTCTGTTCGACTGGGAATTCAAGTAAACGGCGACGTCCTTGAGCCACGAAAGCCGAAATGACAACAATGAACGACGGGAAGTGTTGACAATATGTGGGAGCTGTCGTGAGTATAATGCGGCCTAAATATTAGGAGGTTTGCCTAATACCATATTCTGATCTATAAAGAATCACGTGGTATCTCCATTAGGAATGCGAGCAGCGACTAGTATGACCGGAAATGGCTGATGAAATTAGTCTGAGAACGCAGATGAACAGGATATTTGAAGTTTATGCTGAGTCGCTGGGTCGTTGTGACCCGTGCATATTTTGTGTCGGACTAATGGCCGCCGCACACTTGGCCACGCGTGGCAGAGTGCGTAGCAGGTTCCTCTCCGTTTACGGACTACTATTTGCGAGCATGCTAGATAATTTCTGCCACGCGTGACCAAGTCCACACCGTTTGCGGGGTTTATGAGAATTCGTCTGAGCACTTTAGCTTAGACGACCAATGAAATTGCATGTACTAGTCACATGATTTACAAATGGCTGGTCACTTTTCCATAGTTAAAAGGAGAATAACTCATGTTTTCGAGTGAGGCGAGCGATATGGATTTCAAAGAAATATGCTCTTTTAGCTCCAACAGTCCAAATTAATCATCGATTAGATCTGTGATTATATTCATGATTAAAGACTTTGAATATAATATATATATATATATATATTATTGACCATCATTATATTAGACTGTGACAGTTTACAATTGTTGTTGGCATAAAGTTAAAGGCCTACAATCAGGGTTAGTTGACATATTTTATGGTCAAACGTTTGATCGGTCAATATATGTACATTTTCAATTCTTGTTGGTGAACTCTTCCCCTATATCATCACGGCTCGATTTCCCATCTATTGTAAAAACATTATTGTTAACAGTAGTTTCTGTCGCCTGGATAATAATATTCTTTTTAAAAAATTGCAAAATTCGTAATGAACTAGAAAAGTAATAATTTATAGCTTATTTAAATTGGAAGTAACATGTTTAAGCTTAAGAATGCGGAGTACTCTTTGCTTAATTACTTTATTTCTGAATATCAAATAATCTCCGCCAAGATGGCAAGCTGAGAGCAGTCCAATTTCATCTATAAGTGAATAATTTCAACATAAGACTATCTAAAAATATCCATACGTCTTTAATTGATTTCGTCCTCGTTACATTTGAAGTAATCAACACTTTCACATCGATTATGATCAGAGTCGTAAAAGTTAGTTCACGTAGTTTCCTGGTGCAGTTGCAAGTAAACTCGTAGAAACAGATCAATTGCTTCGTCCCAGTGAATTGAAAGTGTCAGCAACGGTGACGTGGAGTCTAGAAACACCGTTGGGTAATAGCAATTATATTACTGCGTGTCATTCAGCGTGTTAAATTGTATCTGGATAATTTTAGATATGCATAATCTTTGTTCAATGCCATAGCAATTATTATTATTATTGTTTTACGTCGCAGCGGGAATATTTCACCCATAGGCGACGACTATAGCGTTATTTTACAATACAATCATGCAGGGGAAAAATAAAAACAAGCGTGAAAAACCATGTAAAAAGTTCAGAGTAATATATAGAAGATAGATAAATAGACAACGATAAGACAGTGTATAATTAAAACTTTTCATAAAGTTGAATT
>JAUTBT010079196.1:0-13020 GCA_032361225.1 Lepetodrilus schrolli | reverse complement strand
GATGCCGGGCCCCCGGGGCGGGATTTGAACCTGGAACCTTTGGCTCCGAAGTCCAATGTTCTACCACTGCGCTACCATCCGCCCAACTCATTCGGTAACAGCTGATTAACAAACGGTTCTTAACATGAAGGTGAATCATCATTCAACATTAGGATTTCGAGATTATGGCGACAATTTGACTTTCATTCACTGGCATCATCAATTATCTTCCTAACTCAGTCGATGGCAGCAATTGAACCTAAGGTTCATAACATGAAAATGAACAATCTCAAAACGTTAGTCAATAGTTAGATATTATGGCGAAAATCTGACTGTCATTCGAACCTTCTTCCGAACTCATTTGGTAACATCTGATTGCCCAACATGAATATGAACAATCTCAAAACGTCAGCCAACCGAACCATCAACTTTTGATCACCGTTATGTCGACAGCGTGCAATCAAATCCAGCCATGCGAATCACCAAACACCGGTCGATTACGTGTATCTGTTTATCCGGTTGCTATGGGATCAACATAACTGTACATATATTTTCTTTTCAGTGGAAATTCTTTAATATTGGATAATGGAGACAGTGGATGCGTTCAAGTTGAAGACGTGACAGTGATAGAGAGATACAGGTAAGATTTATATTTTCATGAATATAATACATAGAACTAATATTTTGTTGATACCATAATTGTTTCTTTTGTGTGAATGTTTTAGTATACCTTCAATACAAAGATTAACTCTTCTTGTTTTCATTTGGGTTTTCCCGCACAGAATACCGAGCAGTAACCCAATGGAAATATAGACTTATGATTTCTGTTAGCATTTCATTATTATAGAAATATACCCTAATATTTTAAACTGTATATACAGGGATGTCATATGTACTTGCGAAGTAGTAGTATTGATATTACTTCTTCTACTACTACTATTACTACTACTACTACTACTACTACTACTACTACTACTACTACTAATTATCATAATAATAATGTACGTATTTATATTTATCCAAATCCGTGCACGAAAGCGTGCTCAAAGTCTTACATTATTACCCCGGTCAATGGATATGTGTTCTAGTTTCCGTCTCAACTCCACGGGTACCATACAACGTTAGTATTGTCTCCGTAATGAGCTCAATTTGTAATAAAACGATTTGAACCAAGACAAATGTGTTCCCAAACAGAGAAAAACAGACAAATATATTAAATGTAGTAATATAATATGTTATACAGAGTAATACTAGAAATACGCTAACACAATCAAAAGGTCAATTAATTTACATAAATCAGCTGAGATTTATTAACAAACAACTCAGTGACATGCACAGTATGTCCTAGGCTACGTGAGACATGTTTCATGAGACAATGTTGGCATTTGTTTTAGAGGATTACTCAAATATAACTAGTTTAAAAGTACCTTAAAGCGACCCTCTCACGACTTATATAAAGACCAAAAATGTATATATATTTAGACTTTACAAATATTTAGATTTGACTAATATCGATGCGAGAGTTGCTTTATTGGTATTAAAATATGAAAATAATAATACATGATACTAGTTTCTATCGAGTAGGAAGTGTGTGTGTGGGTGTGAAAGAGGTGTGTGGGGGAGGGGGGGTTGTAGGGGAGGGAGAGGTATACTAATATAGCCAAATTTGCGTAAATGTTTTAGTAATTTTACTAAGCAGTGTAGGTACAATAAATCTCATTACAATCAGATCCGAAACCAACGCTCAGTATTTGAACATCCGCTTGTAAGTTTAGCGAAAGAACCGAGATCTTTAGACTTTTATGCAGATATTGATTGTATAATGTTCTTGCGGACAATAAGGTAAGACTCCATGTAATATGTTACCATTCAGCAACTGGTTAATGGACACAATTTGAAGGGAAAAAATCTAGAATTCTAAAATACTTTGGAACTGATGTCGGCGAGGTAGTGCAAAATAGTATATTCCTGAAGCAAATAATTCAATATTGACGTATATTTGTTTTTATTCATGTGTAGATATTAAAATTTTAAGAAAGTATTTCAACCTTTTGTCTTTTTAACTTGACCTTATCATGTGTATTATTGCCTGTGTACAGCACAACCTGTGTTCAATGTATATGTGCTTATCGAATCTTGAGTTGAGGGTTTACCTCTGTTTGCACGTCTGACGGTAGTTGTGAGGATAGTAAGTTGTCAGACCGCGTGTTTATTCATGATAGGTGTAACACAAATACACCGTTTCACTCGGCAAAAGTTTACTTCGTGACGGAAACTAAATCTAGAATGTCCCTACCGTTATTGCCTGTCCCTCTCGTACAGACTTGGTCCAACAGTAGATGTAATTAAGGTGAATGGTATATTTGACCGTGTAAAAGCATTAACAACGTTAGAGCTTTAATTAGTCCTTGTCAAGTACGTTTCAGAACATTATTTTCGATTATTATGTTCATGTTTTTACTCTCTCCATGCTGGAGGCAACCGAAGATGCCCTAAAGTGCAGTGCCTGTGCCTAATCCAGCAGGGAAATAGTTTAATAATAGGTTGTGCTGCAAGCCATGTAACCAGCCAATGAAAATCGTTCCCGGTGTTATGCACTACTGTGCAAGATATGATATTTATGCCTAATCCAGCAGGAAAATATGTTTTTCTACATGTCTGGTTGTGTCACATGGACCTCGACGGATGATAGTTACCGAGATGCCACTGCTTCACCAGAACCAGCCGTTGCCATACCTACCTAGAACCAATACATTCAGAATGACTATGAATACAAACAAGGCCACCAGTTTTTATTTTTGTTGTTCTTCTCACACCGCGACAACTAAATTGATGTTGACGCTCGTCGCAACGTCAATAAAATATATCGATGCCGCAGGGTATTGTTTATTCAAGAATCATGCAGTAGTACTCTACAGCGATGTGTAAATATATATATTTTTTAAACCAGGCTTATTCGATATTCCAACCGATAGAAAAGTTCAGTGTTATTTATTTATAATGTTTGTTTTTTACTATGACAATTTCCGCAGAAATTCTGCGGAAGATTCAATCCATTTACTTTGTCCATCATACAATTAACATCCGTTTCATTAAATATTCCTATAGGTGTTCCGTGTGCAAATTGAGGCTTATGTCATTTCCTGATAATAAAGTAATGGCCCTGATTTGGACCCTGATTTGGGCCAGGGCTACAGTACGACCCTTTCGTGAAATGCAGGTCTGGCCACGATATTACGAAACCTTTTGAGTACAATTTCATGCTCAAGCTCAATTTGTATATGGGGATTTGTAAACGAAGGTTTGAATTGAGCTTGAAAAACTATCGTAATCTCGGGGCATGATGTCTTACTCGGAAACCTGAAGACACTGATATATAAAGGTTAATACACGAGTGATTCTAAAGTCAATATTAACTTTGGAATCACGATTGTCGTAAAATTAACATGACACACTAGCGAGAGTGTTAATTTCTTTATCCAACAACTATTGAACGGAAATTCATACAACTCAAACGAATTCTCATGTGGAAGTTAAATAGGGAGTGACGGATGAATACAATGTGATGCAAGCCATGTAACCAGCCAATGAAAATCGTTCCAGGTGTTATGCACTACTGTGCAAGATATGATATTTATGTCATGAGTTATTTTCAACCATATGTTGGATAAATAGGAATATTCCTTTTGTGCAGTATGTGATTAATTAGTGAACACATACAGGCAACACCATATAGTAGTTAACAGAAAAATTACACTGCATTTGACCTCTGAATTTGTGTTAAATAATTATATTAATTATGATAGTAATGTTTAAGAATTTATGGTAATTACTCTAATATTTCAAACCCTCTTAAAAAACTTTTTGGCAAACAGCTGATCAATATTTACCTGAATGGTGGTTCACACGTACAAGGTGGATCACCTCGCCAAACGCCATGATGCTTGCTGCACCTGACCCCCGCCCATTTCTTCAGTCTGTAGTCCCCATGCGGACAGGTCACTACATAGCAATGCCTGGACATTGCGACACACAGGACTCACAGATCGACTCACAATGATCTAAAATTTACAATGGCAGACCACATTTTGAATTGACAAGCTGATAAGTCACACAGTGACCAATTATCAAATAAACGAAGAATATCTCAAAAGTATATAGTAAAATAGTTTACTTCTGTTTCTAGATATATTTATCATAGCAAACTGCAAATATGCAAAAGCATTCATCGATAATTGATGGTAATTTAGCGTTTTAAAAAATAACAAGTTTAAACTAACAGCCATGCGTTTCTATTTACCTGAAGCCTCGTTTTCGAATAAATTTAGATCATCAGTGTCTTTAGAGAGGATTAAAGGTATCCGCGGCAAAGATTAAGAGAAAATATATACTATTATCACGTATACTTTATATATTTCATGACTGTTTAAAAAATACAATCTTTAGCCTTTTTCTTTCTTTCAGTTTTTTTGGGTTCTGTTTACTGCGGGACCACAAGATGTCTGCCGCCATGGATCTGTCAAAGTTTGCATGTTGCAATTCTATCTACATCAGTATCATCTTTATGTCAATGCTCATTTTAGTGGCACCAACCGAGAAACGCACACGTTTTGGGTCTAAGACTGCATATGAATTTGTTCATCCATCACCCGAAACTGTAGTTGAAGACGAGTATAATTCCGTTGAAGTTGGAACATTTTCTTGCTTGGCTTCTCATGCAAGTTATATCTTGCGACATGGATCACGGAATCCGGGTCTTGATACAATCAACACCATGCTTAAAATTCATGATTTAATAAAAGACAAAATAGCTGTTGATAAATTCAAGTCCATAATTGACTGGACGAATCCTTTCCCAAATAATAATGATAAATCCATTATGGACCTTGGCGAAGAAGAGCATTATAGGTTGGGTCGAAGAACCGCAAAAAGACTGAAAACTTTGTATGTTGAGGAAGATGTGCACAATTTCAAATTCCTAGTCTCAAGTTTAAAGCGAACTCAGGACAGTGCTTCATCGTTCCATGCTGGATTCACAGAATTCCTCTTTGGCGCAGCAGAAGAAGTTGATACTGAACTGAGTGATGATACCATGAGGTTTCATGAACGGTGTCAGAAATATGTCCACAGTGTTGAGAAAAATAAAACAGCACTTAAGGAATTTTATAAGTTCCAATCGGGAAAAGAAATGACCAATGTATTGGAAAAAGTTAATAAAATATTGGGATTGCCAGATAATTTACTAACACCAGGTTTGTTATACCATATACATTACATTCTCATTGATGTCATGGTATGGTCAAATACAATGTTGATTGTGATTAAATTCACCCCAGTATCAGTACAGGGGTTAAAATAAGCATAAATGTACAGATAGCCAGGAGGGCACTGTTCTGGAAACTAGAGTGCCCTCCTAAACATCTACGGGTCCCTTTTCTAGTGTGTTATGTGTAATTTTGGAAACATAGTGACCTTAATTCAGATTCTAATTTTCTTAACTTTGAATTTCTTCACATTTTAATGCTCGATCTGGGGCCTATCATTTGTTAGTAGAAAGGGCTTTGCACATTTTATTTTTTATCAAGGCTTATGCAATAGGGTAAAATGACACCCTCTGTACTTACCAAGTAGTTGTGAAGTCTACAGTGAACTGACGTATTCAGAACGGACCCACTTGATATGGACAACCTCGGATGACTCTGAATGTCATATTGTTTGCGTTAGAAGTTGGACTATTTGTTTGGCATGAAATTCAATGTGGTAGATTACTGATATAAAGCACTGTCCGACTTCAGATCAAATTACTGTCTTAAAACATCTATTTGAGATTCTTCTGTTGTTATTTTCCATACAATTCAATAATTACTCCATTCTTATGTAGTTTTAGTTTCATATTATATAAATCTGCATTGTGTACCCTAAAAAGTGGTCTTAGTATAAAATAGTTAACTTAAAGTGTTGTCATAAATTTCAATACAATGCTCGTTCAGATTTGGTACGAATTGGTGTTCATTTGGGTGGCGAGAACGAGTATGGGAAAGACATGTGAGTTAGCAAAGAAAGGCAATATGTAGTCTTATTTTGCAACTTTCTTTTCGCAATATTAAAATTTGAAGATGCGTTTAATATATATCCAAGAAAGAAAATCATTTTGCATATACCTGGTACATGTGGTATGTGATGACTGATCCAACAATTAGTTATGCGATATTGTTTTGTTTCAGAATATGTAAGAGTTGTGTATCTGACATGTGGATATGAAATGGCGGTTTACAATTCATCTGTATGGTGCGACCTGTTTGATGACGAGGATTTCAAAGTACTAGAATACCTATCTGATTTGAAAGTGAGTCGGCATGCTATAAATAAAAAACAATAATCATACATTAAAGAAATCCTAATCAATATATAAATTTAAGAAGTTAAACTTTAAACGCATACTAGCACAGATTTTTATTGACCAAATTCGAGTTGGAAATGCAAAGTATATTCAATTTGTGTAGGAATCATCACATTTGTGTCGCAAAAATGCCTTCCATGTATCTACGGCACAGGGAAATCCCTTGCAAATTGTTACACCAAATAATGCAAATGGCGTATATCTTTGCTGTGAGGAGCTTCTCGCAATGACGAACAGCAATTCAGTCACATGCACTGCTGTGGAGCTCGATTACTAGTATACATTGTGCGTAGCAATTAATATAAAAGAATGATAAAATATGAAAATATTGAAAACTTGAAAATGTAGCTAGTTGACCAATATACTTGTGTAGACACATCAAATGTACATACTTTCAGATAATAATATGTTTGACCATGAACATGTAAACAAAGCCGTGCTATTATGCCTTTAAATCTACACTGACCATTAGCATTAGTCGTGTCTGAATCGTTTATGGCAATAGCTATTATCGTTACTATTACATTTCTAATACATCTTTCTGAATGTTACTGATAGCATTATTACAAGAATGGCCCCGGACACAAGATAACACGCCAACAGAGTTGTCCCCTCATATCGGACATCTTCACTACGATGGATGCGGCAATTGAGTCGATGGAGATGGATCCTGATGATGATGATGACGACGACGACCTGAATGGGTACGGAATGTTGATAATTTTATTGCTGTGTTTGATTCATGTTTTTTCAAGTTTTTATCTTTTTATTCAAGTAACAGATATATATTATCTTCCCACGTTTTTATAATTGTTATATATACTGGGTTAAGTTTATTAATAGCTACCTTACACCGTAGTGTACCCTCAGTATATGTCACTATTACTATTTGTCTGGATGTGAATCAAGGTGAACATAGTAAGCACATCCTAAGATAGGTTGTATCCTCAATTTCGCCCAGCTTACTTGGGGTGTGTTCTATGTAGTACTATGTAGTCAGGTGCACAGAGGAATCTATAACAATTTCTTAGCCAATTTTATTTTTTAAACAAAACATTATCACAGCAGACTTACAGTACTAACAAATCCACATTAACATAACCCTCTTGGTAGTACTACTTTTAACTACAGGTTTGAAGCCTGTTGTGTTTTGTTGGAAATCCCCAAGCATGAAGCGAATCGACTGCATAGCATAGTGTAGTGAATTGTAGTGCAGCCTGAACGCATCCCTGAATATCCCTTTTGTGAAACACCGGCCTGGATGTGTCTACAATCAGTTTGATAGTTTAACCTATTGTCAATATTTCAGGTACGTCTTGGGTAGTTTCTACTTTGGACATGCAGAAACCGTCGCCCCTATCTATGCACTGCTGGGATTGTTCAACGACTCTATCCCTCCAACAGCTGATAACTACGCACAGCAAGCTAATCGTGTCTACGTTACCAGCGACATATTGCCGTTTTCTGCCAATCTGATGCTGGTTCTGTACGAATGTGACCAGAATGATGAACTCCTTACTGAGAAGGAAGCTGCTGATGAAACAAGGGAGACAACTGCGTACATGCTGAAGTTGTTTGTAAATGAAAAGCCGATGAAGATTCCTGGATGTGACAACTTGATTTGTCCTTATGAAGTTGTTAAGGATATGTATGCTGAACACATAGGGTGTAATTTCAGCAAGTTATGTGAGCATAAAGGTGACAGGCCTAAAGATGAATTATGATGATCAATTATAGATGAAATAGTTTCTTGCAAATTATTACTAAACAATATTTTAATTGTTTTCATGAATGTGAATGCATTGATTTCCACTCATTTTCTGCCCATGCCCAGATGCCCACTCCCTCTTGGCGAGACTCTTAAACCGGTGGAAGTACCTGGTTGGTTAAATGTCAGTGACCCAGCTAACATATCTACGGTAGATAACATGTGCTGAGTGGCCTCTCTATTATGGAAGTGCGGCCACAATGAAATTAACTTGCCCATACTTAAAATGGATGAGAAAGACATGGACCAATGTCTTCATGGCCCTTGGAAGGAATTGATCCGTGCAGCCTTTTTCACTACACAATGCCAATACTTAAGAGCCCTTAGATGTTTAGCCCTTTACCTATTAGAGTGACCTCCTGGCTACGTAAGGCCCAGTGACGCCATATGGCTTACCTCCTAGTGTTTTTGTAGCTGCGTCATTTTAAGCACGTATCACAGAATAAATACCAGCACTCTAGCAGTTACTCCAAATTTATATCATGACTGATACAAAAGGACGAGTATTTGAAACATGTGTGGTGAACTGATCTATCAGTCACTAGGCCTTAACGGAGATGAACAATTCAACTGGTCTATCAGTCACTGGGTTTAAGGGGGGTGAAATCTTCCACTGATCTATCAGTCATCAGGCCTTCAAGGGTAAGGGGGGTGAAATTTTCAACTGATCTATCAGCCATCGGGCCTTAAATGGTTAAGGGGGTGAAATTTTCAACTGATCTATCAGCCATCGGGCCTTAAATGGTTAAGGCGGTGAAATTTCCAACTGATCTATCAGTCATCGGGCCTTATAGGCTGAAGAGGACACTCTAGTGTACAGAACAAAGTGCCCTCCTGGCTATCTAGAAATTTACACTTGTTTCTACCCCTGATGATGGAATTTGTTTTTATTCAATATTTACATTACTTACTCATGTTACTTACTGTTCCGAGTTCAGAACTTGATTTTACACTTTTTTTCCCAATTACATGTTTATTTCAACATGTTCAATCTAATTCAAGATTGTAGCAAATCTGGACCAAATTGATTGTGCAGATTAATTTTAGTTTTTCAATAAACATTTTACAATATCGACTCCTGTCATAAATTGTTCTCCCAGTTACATAAGATAGATAAATAAATGAAAACCCAACTAAATTAACAAGAAACTTTGCATTTCAGTTTATTTCATGACATCTGTACATAACATTTGCACTGGGTATCAACAATACACAACTCACATATGATAATCATTATTTTAATATTTTATTGAATTGTTTGTCCAATTATGTCCTAACAAATTGGAAACTTAATGTTCATAGCGATAAACTAATAAATTTAGTCCCACAACTGGGATTCAACCATTCAATGATGCAAAATTACTTTCATATTTACAAACATGTATTTACAAAAATGATGTATTTTACAAAGGATCGTATCAGCATAACCACAATGGTACCATGGCGAAAAAATATCTTTGGTAAGACAAAACCTGTGATACACATGCTGATAAATAATATATTTATAGCTAAAATGATATCTTCAAAATGTGTGATTGAATGCCTTTAGGGGTGGTGGTGGTGGTGGTCTATATACAAATGCATACACAACACCTGGTGCAGGGTACCTACACTATACAACTGTATATTGCTTTTCATTATTATAACAAACACACTTTCATACAAAATATCGAACTATAATAATAAAAGTAATTTCATCCAAAATATCAAATTCTTGAATGGTATATGTTGCTCCTTTTGCATGTTCTATCCCTGTTCTGGGTCAGTTCGGAACATGTTCTGTTCTAGACAAAAGGAGCAGAAAAAGAGCACAATTCGCACACAGCGTGGTGGACTAGTTGGGTGCTGAAGCTCATTACGAAGAAAATTATCGCAAATTAGGTCTAAATCCTGTATTTTGTGTATTATATTTCAAAATATTTAAGTCGTAACTAGAATCAACAATTTGATTGTAGTGAATTATTCCTGCAGCGACATCAAGCATTTATCAATCAATCGATACTGAATAATTAACAAAAAACACCATTTGTAGACAACATTGCCGTAGCTTGACCCACTACCTCTGTGTGAGACTGCACTGCACTATTTTCCCACAGCGAGTGATAGAATATTGTTTAGATAAATATCTTGTTGTCTACTCCGTTCTGCCTGCACCACCTTTTCAGCGGGTACAGTTTGGACAGGTTCCAGACATGTTCTACGCATGCTCCATTTGGAGTGTTCCAAAAAGACATGTTCTGGCACAAAAGGAGCGATCGCATACTTTAATAAAAAAAGAAATGTAACATAAACTTTAGTAATATCTGGATGTTAAAATATGTTTCGAGGTGTATTTTAATTTGGGGTCCGTATGGACCCTCAAGTCTCCAGGTCCATTGTACAAGGGTTAAAATGGAGCATAGACCCAAATGAGAAAAGGTATAGCAGTTCCTCGATCTGGCGACACATGGTATCGGGATGAACGTTAAACATTATCAAGTAGCAGCTAGTACGTGAATGGGGTAAACTATGTTTACCTAGCAGGGTGGGTGGGATGATGGTTTGATCACAGTAATAAAATGTAGCACTTTGTACACGCTTTCATGCATGGATACAACATATAAAAGTATTGACAGGTTTGTAAAATCAAGGTATATTTACATTACATCTACATGCTTACAATCAAGACAATGGTTGTGAAATGTCGTCTGAATGTACGTGATGTATCAAATTTAATAAATATGCATTATAAAAGTTTAAAAATATGGATAGCTATATCTATACTAGTATGGAAATAAAACCAAATAAATAGTAATAAACCTTTATAAACTTTTTGAAAAATAAAATAAAATATAAAATGGGAGTTGTCAACCAACTTGTGTGCTTATTTCATGGAATGTATTGTTCATCTGTAGTACATTTTCAACAGTCAGCCATGATTTACACATACACACCAGGGTGCCATCACGTCATCTTCCACGGTGGTCATTGATGTGAACAATGACAAAATTCAATAAATATCTGAACGTACAGAATGTAAAACAAATACCTATAAAACAAATGTCAAACACAGATGCGTGAAGGAAAGTAATATTCCCATTCTTACACACATTGATGATAATTCTTACACACATCAATGATACATCAGTGATTGTAAAAAGTTATCTTTCTATGATTATTCGAATACCTGATACAGATAGTATTATGGAGTCTACAAGCATGTTTTACAAAGGCAGTGATTCAGAACGTTCTCTTACTTCATGTCATGATACCAGTTTGTTATATTTATAAATTTACCTCGCTATATACAAAATGTCATTCATCATTAAATAATCCAGAGGCAGGAGACAGCGTTACTGTGAAACATTGTCATACGTAACAGTTAAGGATTCCGAATTCGAACCCACACTGTCCACAGAAGTTACTATTCTGACAAAGTCTCCGGTGCAGCTAGCATCCTTGGCTAGTTGGTACCAGACAGTGCTTGAAAGTTTACTGCAACATTATTGATATGCTACAGGTATAAACGGTTTTCTCTTGCCATAAACGGACACACTGTGATATGAGTGATATCATTTTGAAAGTGGCTCGAAGCCCCCAGTTACTGTTATCCTTACAAATTGTCTCCTAAAATTAAGGAAATTCATCTATAAATCTATACAGGAATCTGTCACAGAACTAGTTGTCTCAGAAAATGAAACAATTTGTTTATATTATACTTTTCAAGGAAATGTTCACCAAAGCAGGAGTTTCCAGGAAAAGGTAGTTAATACAACTAATATAATTGTACAATATCTATAGCTTCATACCAAATAAAATATCAATAATGCAGTTCAGATAATATCACATAGGTTATAATGATGATGTGGTACAAAGTGAATACAAAGTGGTTCATAGCACTATTTGTTATCACATGTCATAGTTGAGAAATTGCAATTGTATTCCTACATGATCACACTGGTAGCCTACAGTCATTTGACATCAAAGTACCCATATTCAACATTACCAGCTTCTTACTGACAGGCTATGGTCATTGAATGTCGATGGACCCATATTCAACATGCTCAACAATATGGTAAGTTATGGTTGTTTGACAACAATGTACTCATATTCAACATGATCAGCCATATTCTGCTGGGATATGGTCGTTTGACATCAACACACCCATATTTAACATGATCAGCCACATTATGGTGGGATATGGTCGTTTGACATCAATGTATCCATATTTAACATGATCAGCCACATTATGCTGGGAAATGGTCGTTTGACATCAACACACCCATATTTAACATGAGCTCCACACTGGCAGGTTACAAAGACACTGCCATGGTCACACACTGCATATGGGTTGAATGCTATAGGACCCCCTCAGTTATCTCCCCTAGGACCCCACGATCAGCTGGCAGGATCAGCGATTTCCTCTGTGAAGGATGTCAGTAAGGACATGTGCTCTTGCTGCTCCTCTGTAAAACCCTGCATCATGTCCTCCAGCCTGAAACAGCAACATTTGCTTTATTCATGTTCAGGGCACAACCAACCAATTCTGAAACGTAAAAGACCATGCAATGTACTTCGTAACACATTGGGTGCAACAGCACCTACTACCGACTTTGTCATGATTTAGAAAGCATGATCTATTTAAGAGTAAAACAAAGTTGAAATAGGTTACACCATTAATCTGGAACTAGCTATACCAAATGCACATTCTACACAAAAGGCTATTAAAAAATAATCGATGATAATGAACGAGAATGTTAGTAAGCATGTAATTGGTCCACATGTAAGCCATAGAGTTATCAGCCCTTGGTTCGCAGACACCTGGGGTGCGTTCAATGGAGAATACATACAATACACTACAATACAATACTTTTCTCTACATTTAGTAGTTCGC
>JAUTBT010079185.1:0-13021 GCA_032361225.1 Lepetodrilus schrolli | reverse complement strand
TATATTTTAACTAATATTTCAATATAGGTGTCGATCTATGTAGGTAATCTTGAGAGGAATTCAAAACACTTTATTTTCTCAAGACTAGGTACGTTCTCAAGACTAGGTACATTATTATGGTTATTTATAGGGTACAATTTATTTTAAAATATATTTTAACTAATATTTCAATATAGGTGTCGATCTATGTAGGTAATCTTGAGAGGAATTCAAAACACTTTATTTTTTTTAAAAATCCATATATAACTTTTTGAGTTATTGACTATTTTATGTTTACAAAATATTTGTCAATGCATTTGTACAAATGACAAATAATCGTACACAAATATTGGTTATTATGTGAAATCCTAATTTGAAACAACATTCTTGATCAGTTCAAGTCCCATGTGTCCACCCCAGTTCATTAAACACTGAAGGTAAATTCACATGCGTGTACTTGTGCACGCATGCACACAAAATAAATATATAGTAATCACTGAAAATATTGAAAGCCATTGACATGTTCGACCTTAAAATATGTCGACAAACCGTGATTTTTGTGTGTTTAATAATTAAGCTCTGAATGCTGTCAAGTTTAAAGCAACTCTCATATTCAATATTACTTTGGGGCGCTTCCAATTAATTTGATAAACATTAACAACAAAACTAGTAGTGACATTCCAGGTAGAATCATTGTAACAACATTACAATCAATTCTTTTAAATTACAGATTAAAATGTTAAAACTAGGATTGCAAAAGATTTGTGTGAGTAAATTGCTGCACTTGAATTTTCGTATGAGCATTCAAAAAATTAATTGTTGACATTTTTGTTTTGTTTAAGGATCACCTGTTTGATGCTGCTTCCCGGGAAAGGTGTGCTCGTAGAGATCCAAAATGAATCTCAAGTCGCCACAAACCTGGCAAAGGTGGTGCTGGAGTAAGACAGTACCATAAAGTTGACGATTGTAGACTCAATCCACTGATCCCGAGCAGGGATACCATTGAAGACTACATGAGAACTGATTTGGTTCACTGGAAATGTATTGAACAGTATTAAATGAGGAACTCTCAATTACTAATTATATTTGTTTTTCTGTCTGGATATAATCTCAGATATTGCAAAACTTGTCTCCCATTTCCATTTTAGTAATAGTAATAATAAAGAAGATCACATTTTTTTATGGTGAGAGCATTGATCTGTTTAAGCATGAATTTCTAAGATATACCAAAGATTTATTTCAATTAACACATAATCAGATTTTCATCACAAATATAAACTATATATGCATGCTAGATGTTTTAATTTTAATTTTATGGTAGTCCTATTTGTCATTGCAATCTTCAAATAAAACAGATGTTTCTTGTCTCTACCAAAAACATTAGATACTAGTATAGTATTTTCATTAGATTGAGCTCTCGCGTTACAGTAAATCAGCAACTATTTTCTTATGGGTTTATGGGGATATTGCATGCAATGTTTGTAGGCTATAAACACATTTTTTTAACGAAACCTTTTGACTTTGACGTGGTAGTAGAAAACAAGACCAGACTGGGTCTTAATAGAAAAATGGGATATAAATTGGGTCTAATTTATTTAGTTCACCTCAGAGTACTACATACATCCTTGCTTCGATTATTAACATGTAATTATTACATCGACTGACTAGTTTCTATTCAGGCTGCATTGTTATGTTAAATGGAGCACAGAGGAGCATATACCATTCATCTAGTTATAATGATACATATATTAATCTATTTAATCATTGTGATCAATATTTATATATTTGACTATGCACACATTGCTGTTTTGTTTGTTACTTAGGTGCAGAATAATCAGATTTTCACGGAATCTGCGTAAGTGGATCTCAGTTGACTTACAACAGAAGCTACTAGTATATATCCCGAGCAGTTTGACTCTAGTTGTACACTGGCCATCACCAGGGTTTCTTCTGGATTAGAAAACAAAATGGCGGCTGTGTTGATGCTTCTCTTCGCTCTCCACACAGCAACAGCGTCGGGAATCCGCGCTCTGCCCGGTCTACCGGAAGTGTTCTACACTCATCCCGGAGACATCAACATCGGAGTCATCATCCCCGTCCACAGATACGACACGAAGACCTTCTGCAGCTCTCAGATTCGCGAAATGGGCGCGCTCCAACGTGTGGAGGCCATAGTATTCGCCATCAACCAGATTAACCAACGAGAAGATATCCTCCCGAACGTCACTCTGGGTTTCACCATAATGGACGACTGCTCTAAGGACACTACCGCGTTGGTTCGAGCCCTCCACCTGATTCAAGATAACGACGCCAAGAACGGTGACGGTCTGCGTCGTATTGACGTGGTAGGGGTTATCGGGTCAGAAAGCAGCAGGAACACAGTGCAGATGTCAGATCTACTGTCCTTGTTCCATATACCGATACTGAGCTACATATCGACCAGTCCCGTGCTGAGTAACAAATACGTCCATTCGTATTTCTCCAGGATCGTCCCCGCCGACACGCTTCAAGCAAAGGTTATCGTAGACATGGTGAAGAGGTTCGGCTGGAGCTACGTCTCCATCATATACGCCGAGGGGAGCTACGGTGGAGAGGGGTATAGGACAGTAAAGGCAGGAGTGGAAGAAGCAGGATTCTGTCTTGCCGTGGTCAGAGAAATGCGACAGAGTTTCAAAGACGCTGATTACGATGACATTGTCCGTGAGCTCCTGGGAACTCCAAGAGGAAAGGTGGTGGTTATATTTGCGCCTCTTTACCAGACTAGAGCCTTTGTTTCTTCGGCGAAGCGAAACAATGCTTCTGGACAGTTTACGTGGATTGGGAGCGATGCCTGGGGGAGGAACATTCAGGATTACCACGGCCTAGAGGAGGATTTTCTAGGAGCTCTGACTATCAAGTTCTACACGGGAACCACAGTAGAATTTGATAACTATTTTAAGAACCTTACACCACAGATAGCTGCAGAGAATCCTTGGTACAAGGCAGTAGTTGAACTAGAAGAACAATGCAGTTTCAATGAAACGTCCAACAAAACGAAATGCTCTATGAATTTCCGCTTCTCGTCTTCGGGTTCCTACCAACCGGAAACGACCGTTCCTCTGGTCATAGATGCCGTGTATACATATGCGCACGCATTGCACGCTATTATATCTCAGTGTCCGGTAGAGAAGATGACCTCCTCCGCGAGGGACTGCGTAACCTCGGAACAGTTGCTGCGGGAAATCAGAAACGTGTCCTTCGAAGGGGAAAACGGTTTGGTTTCCATTGACAAGAACGGAGACGGAGTGGCTACATACGAAGTCCAGAATCTCCAGAAGATCGGCAACGTGTATACCCTGTCAAGCACCGGGCTTTGGAACAGCTACAGGAAAGAGTTCACCCGGTTTGATCACAAGTCCATCATGTGGAAGCCGTCGGTACTAATGAAAGGAGAAACATGGCCGACATCCACGTGCAGCGACGACTGCCCAATAGGTCACCAGGCGGTCCGTACTCAGCCGCATTGCTGCTGGTACTGCCAGAAGTGTCGAGACAATGAAAGGACAATCATTCAGGATGACCTTCCACAGTGTCGTGTCTGTCCTTCCAGAGGCATCTTCTTTTGGCCCGACTCCGAGAGCAGAACTCGCTGCGAACCTATTGAACCTACCTTCATAGGTGTGCACGACTTCACCGGGATCATCATAGTGGCTGCTGACGTCTTTACCATCATCGTGGCTATATTCGTGACGTCCATGTTCATTAAGAACAACAAGGAGAAGCTGATCAAGGCGAGTTCGCGAGAGTTGTCGTACCTGATTTTGATCGGCATATTCATATCCAGTGTCTTTGTCGGGACTCTGGCATATCGACCTAATGACATCACGTGCAATGTGACCTATATTGGCTTTCACCTCAGCTTCACAATGACGTATGCCCCTCTGACGGTGAAGACCAACAGAGTGTACAGGATCTTTAAAGCAGGGAAGAAGTCGAAGGTCAGGCCGGTCTTCATTAACTCAAGGTCACAGATATTCTTCACTATTCTCATATTGGTAGCACAGGTAAGATATTATTTCTTATTAACTAAAAAAAATAATAAAAAAAATAAATAAAAATTCTGTGTTCGTAATTATGCAAATTGTGACAGGTTCATCTATGTTCTTATATTTTCTTTAGAATAATCTTTCTTTAATTATCTTCAGCTTTAAAAATGATATGACCTTTAAGAAAATATATTTTACAACTCAAAATGAAAATCGAGCACCAATATGGTCTATAAATACGCTGTAATGTACTAACAACGGATTGACTCGGCGATCACACAATTATAAAATCAGGTTTCCTATCATTTCTTCACGTTGTTATCAGGACGTCAGACCGATCATTCGGGCGTAGCGATGAAAGCATAGTCCATTCCATGTAGAAAGGCCTATATGAGGGGTGACTCAATATTGTACCATGCCAAATATGGAGCCTCCTCCCCTACGTAATTTTAGTATATATTTGATACCATAATCTTCGTTATTATACTAGATATAATGTCGTTATTATTGATTATCATGGTGCACATATTACGATAGTTCTTTCTTGCTGTTTGATTACATCGACGTAGCTCGCTCTGTATGATTTATCATCCTTTCTTCCTTTCTCTCCAACTTTAAAGGGAGATTAATTAAATAATATAAATATAATAGGCAAAAATACGCATCGTTAGGTTGATAACATCAAATACACTGGATCTGGCTTTGAGCACCATCCTATTACTGTTACAGTTATTGATTCATTTGTTCTTCGGATATAACTTTCAAAATAATCCGTCTTTAACAAACCACAGTTCTGACCTAGACTTTAGTATTCTTTCGTAATATACCACTTGAGTATCAGTCAGTGTGACTCACTTCATGCATTTTGCATCTACATATGTCTTTCCAATGTCTTGTATTGTGTTCCTTGAAGTCTTTGATTGGTTTCAGGAGGAAAGATGTCCTCTCCCAGAAAATGCTAGAATGAAAACAACGTTTGATGTTAAGGAACATAATTTATATAAGACATGTTAATCAATAAATTCGCATCAACCCGGCGTTTCTAATCTTGTAATACAGATTTACCGTATAGTATCGACAGGATTGTCATTCTTTCAGTACTGCAGTATATTAATATACTATATAACATTGTAGCAATACGAAAGTTAATATGAAACGTCTTTAGTATTCAAAGTTCATGGCATACGTACCTATATTTGATATCGCTTTCAAATAAGAAACGATGTTTACAGCAGTAGATATCGTTTGCTCCAATATTAGTGGCTTATTAGTGACTACCATTGTGACGACGTAGCATTGCGATGATGTCACAGTGCAAATGCACAGCAGCCTAAACATTGACTTCACAGTAAAATCTTTATGATGTGTCATTTCTCTTCTTAAATGACTTTTAAATGATATTGGAATATCAAATATATCAACACTCGTCAATGAAAGTAATTAAATATTCAGCAAAGCTTTGGATTTAATAACTTTCATGACTCGTGTTGATATATTTGATATTCAAGACACTCAGGTGAGATTCTATATATACGTACCAATTCTGCGTATTATTCGTAGGCTATATGCATTTACAATTGCTGGCGACGATTTTAGGAGATACATCATCACTTGGAAATATTTATAATTTTAATTTAAACATATTTCATTGACGAAAAGTTTCATGGGATTTGACAACAGCAATACAGCTTACGAGGCCCGCTGTAAATATGTCTGCTGCCATATTGTTTAACGCAGCTCAATCAGCCGACTTTTGTTGATATAGTTGTGGTGTCCTTAGAGTATACTATGTCTTATTCCATGCTTTCGAATGTAAATTAAATATCTCAATCGCCATGAACCTGCATTTCCGTTAAAATAAAAAGTAAGCCTTAAGGCGCGGGCACACCGAACACGATTTAACGATAACGATTGTTGAGACGCGCAAAATGTAATACCCGGTCACACTGCAATGATAACAATAACGAAATTTCGTTAGTGTGACCGCTACAGCCAAATGAAATTCGGAACGTTTTTCTCCTTATCGTTATATCGTGCTGGGTGTGACCGCAGCTTTACATTCGTTGTATTTGTTGTCATGATTGTATTGTGTATATTTCAGACTCTCATCGTTGGAATATGGGTCGTTATCGACACTCCACGAAGTTTGACACTGATGCCGAGTTTTTCCGAGAAATACGTGGAAATCACGTGCAGGTTACCGGAAACTGGGTTTCTGGTGTCTGTCGCTTGCAACCTGACCCTTGTTCTCGTCTGCACGTTTTATGCAATCAAAACAAGGAAGTTGCCGGACAACTTCAACGAATCTCGTTTTGTGAGCTTCTGTGTGTATACCACCATAGTTCTATGGCTGGCTTTCATCCCGACCTATTTTACGACAACCAAAACTACACTCCGGTCCCTGTTCTTGGCGATAGCAATGGTGGCAAATTCCAACGTGACCTTGTTTTTCTTGTACATTCCTAAACTGTACGCCCTGTACTATGTGTCGTCAGATGCCCAGAATCTTGTCGGTGTCGGTACCACGTTGGGACAAGTGGTGATCAAAAGCACCACTGTCAACACAATTGTTCCTAGAAGACCTTGACGTTATATGACTGACAAGCGAGATAAAAAGTCGGACAAAGATGGAGACCACAAACGACACACACACGCCCCGTTTGACAAATTTGGTCGCAAAATGCATGGCACAATTGCACAGACTACTAGATTTCCATCTAACAACCAAAATAATCGTTTTTGCGATGATAGCTCTTGTAGTCGCCGAAATTCCAAGGCTGTTCCATTAGCTACCTATCTCTTCTTCCATATACATGTATCTTCCGATGGATAATAGCAGTTCCCGTGAAGGAAGTAATACATAGTAATTATCCCAACAAAAGAAATGCGGTAATAAAAATTGATTATTTTGCTGCCAAACTGAATCGTAGACGTCTGTGGAATTATAATTTGATACATTTTGGGACCGAATCGGCATAATCAGATGCGTTGTCTGTACTAAGGCAATGCAATGATCATCCTTTGTCCGTCAGTACCAGCCAGTGCTCGCATATTTACTGCAACATTCAGCGCTCTTGATGTTTCCTCCTGCCCTAAACTTACAAGCCGTAATGTAAGTGAAACAATCTTGAAAGCGGTTCTCAATCCCAATTTTTTTTAAATAATAATAAAATATGGGTACCGTGATCTCTACTGAACATCCGTCGAATCTTAAACTATAGTCACAGGTATATCGTGATTGCAAGCCCTAGTATCACGGCATCGTCTGTACAATCAATGGATCCTATCTGAAACGTACTTTAAATTATGACCAACAGTGCAAGCCTATTTTTTCTTCAAAATTGTTACATGGAAGGAAGTTCAAAGTAAACGGGATTCAATAGCGTATGTGTATCGTTAGTGTAAAACCAGGACAGTGAAATAAAATAATAAAGCTTCTCTTCTACGATCATCTCAAGACAAAATTAGAACAGTTATGCACTGGCGAGATAATTTACAGTGTTGATTTGCCTTATCCCCCAAAAAGGCTATACTGTCCCTTAATTCATTTTGTTGAGTATAGAGCGGCTGTCCGGTAACTCATCGTAAATTTGGCATTATAATTAGTTTTATTATTAACATAGTAATATGAACTCTCTGTGGATATAATCAGGCTATTGACATTCAGCAAGTGTCTAGATTATTCTCATTAATCCCGCGGTGTAAACACAGTAACTTAAGCCCCATTCACATTATGTCACATGCACACATTTACTCGCATAAATATTTTTACACTCGTACGTATATTTACGGTACATAATTTTGTCGTGTGAACATATTTGCATACACTAGTAACACCTGACCTGCGTTACACAAAAGGGTCAAATATCATTTCACGAAGCTCTCCTATCTACTATGAGACCATAACGTTATCGTAGCGATCTCTTATACATGGCGATTGTGCACTTACGAGAGCGCTATGGTCTCGTAGTGGATAAGAGAGCTTCGTGAAACGAGAACCTGACGTACGCCATGCTTTTACTATAACAGAAAATGACATAAACGTCGATTTACCCCCCGGACTACCGCTACCACCCTTTCGTACGTAGAGTACAACTGCACCACCTCGGGGGGTAGTGCAAACGTTTATTTACTTACAAGTAAATGTACTCTATAGGTAAATTATGCATGTAATCTGCTTACGTATGTAAATGTAGGTCTTGTTGCATTATCATGTAATAGTTTGATAGTATCCAGAAGTTATAACTTTAAATTCAATGAACTACCCACCACCAGTTTGTTTTGTATTATGGCGTCATCTTCCAACAATGACCCGATCAAGTATTAGAATATGTACGATATTTTCAGATAATTGTGCTACCAGCATTATGCATCTGTGTATAGGAAGAAAAACAACTGATTTTTTTTTATTTGGGTCCTATTCAAACTTAATAGTAAACAAGTTTACACAATGACGCTTGCCTTTCAATGACATATATTTTAAACAGTTTGAAATGTTTTCAATAATTCATTATATTCACAAGTCAATATTCCATATATTTAAATATTCCTTTTCATTTGAGTGTTCAAGCAGTTGTTGAGAAAATATGTTGCAAGATCATTCATTATCACTTTGAAGAATGACACAAGATATATACAACGACTGCGCATAATTGAAAATCAACACCAGCATAAGTGTTCAATTGTCATTCTTGTCCTAAGCGAAGTCTATAATTAAACAATTGCACATGTGTAAGGTTATAGTCTAGTTCATGAATAGTTATTAGCCTACCTGGCTACTATCAGTTATTTCCTTTTCTGGACAAATACATTTCTACCACGGTGGAAATAGATAATTTGTCACATCCTTCATGATCCTGGTAGAATATTTCGAAATTTGAAATTACGTGGTATCACAGACATCACGAACGCACTTGTGAAGAGTTGATAATTATGTACTTGTTCAATGCAATGCCAGAAATCTTTAAAATGTCCTCAATATTGTTATCAAGTAATGTAGGCCTACGCAAGACACGTTATTAATGCCAAAAACTTAAACGATACTTGCTATAATTATAAACAAAAATAATTATATATACGTGTACATTCATAAACAAGAAAAGAGTATTACGTGACATTTTCATTTCCAAAATTCAAAACCAAGTCGAATAAATTAATAGAATATGGCTATAAATTATCTGAAATGTCGGGAGATGGCATTGATATAGGAAATTATGTTCCGATAAAAGCGGTCGATGGTATAATAAAGTCCAGTTCTTTAATAAAAATCAATAATACGAAAATGCACCAACATTCGATGCGGCATATCTATGCAACGGCTGTAATACGGGTGCACGAGTACCCGGTACAGCTTTAAGACAAGTACAACATATGTTGGATATGTAGGCTACACGACGACCGGTACAACTGTTACTGGTACGCGAGAATATACAATGAAAGAGCGAGTGATGTTTGGTTTATCGCAAAATTTCAGTAAAATGGCTAGAGAGAGAGAGAGAGAGGGGGGGAGGGGGGGGGGAGACGACTGCACAGGTACACTATTTAATCATAGATCTATCCTTGTTGCAATTAATAGAACCAGTTACTAGTATACAGTGTATACAATTACAGAAGATCCATATTCACATTCTAATGAAACGTTCAAGGAACTGATTTATGATCATACAGTAGGCATGCGAAAACAATTTCTTGCCTAGAAAGAACACCTGATCCTGCCAAAACAAGAGGTATTCGTGCCAACCCATCTTCGAAACACAGGTCCTTATTCCTACTTTACATCCGTCAAATTGGACGGATGTTAAGTAGGCACAATGGTCTGTGCTTCGAGAATGGTTCCAAGCTAGATATCCGCTAGCTACATGTATGTAGACTGGCTATCTGTCTAAAAGGTTATACTGAACATACATTTAACGGGTGGCCAGTTTATTGCCCAGCGGCTGACGTTTTGGACGCACATGATCTAGCAATCCATCACTGTCCAAGATGGCTACATCTGTTGAATGGTAATTACGCATGAGGATGTACTGTAGTGTCGGGTTCTATAATAGTAAACATATGTAGTACCAGTATTTAAGAACAGATGCAGGTATTGACACTGCCGCGTTGTATACGATGTTCCAATCCACTTGATAGGAACACATAGAGAAAGTGCAAACACATGTAGGTAACAATATGAAATAATTTCTATTCTATTGATTCTTATTCTATTATTCTAATTTATACTTATGCCATAATGTAATTTATTGTCCAGGGCACGTAAAAGATTAAGACACTTCGATCTTTAATTAATTTAAAAATTAATTCATTAATTCATTGAAGAACTAATTCCGGCCTTTGAATTGTGTACTTTTTGGTTACGGATAAATATGAAACTTCGGAATTGGATTACTTTTTACATTTTTTATTTAATTATATAACTAGATACGCTTCTACTTTGAACTGGAAAATAAATTTCGCAATGATTTGTCATTGGAGAGAAACGACCTATTTTGAATTTACAATATACTAGCATACTGAAATCCATTCAAATATGCATGACCAAAGTAATGCAATACATCGCAAGGGCAGTACCGTAAGTTCCCGAGTGGGCTGCTTTAAAAAAGATAATTTTTGAGGTGATGCGGGCTATCGACACTGATTTTAATGCTGCAGAAATTCTGCAAATGAAGGGGTTGAAATGTACCACGTGACAGTTTTCAGATGATCTTAATTGAATATTTGTCCGAACCCAATTCCCGGCAATCTGATTGGCTCACGTGACCCCAAATATTGCGGAAATGGGGTCTGGGTCCTGGGAATAGAGCGCAAGTCCTGGTGCGATTCCGGGTCCGGGAATAGACCCCACCAATATTCAGCTAAAGGAGAAGCGGACTCTTCAGTCAGGTTGGACGTTCATGACCTGCGTTCTATAAAAGGGTAGCACTGTAGTAAACCCTTAGGCCTTGACTACCGGTACGTCCCTTTCATGAAACGTAGGACTTCATGTGGCCAGATCATGTATTATATATACAAGGTATCTAATTATAAATAACCCTCATTGTAGGCACTCAGTTAATAGTGCCATTTCACCACCACGCAGACCAGACGAAGTGTCGTAAATATTGAATTACAGTCTCGAGATGAAATATCATGATTGCAAATTACAACACAGGCCCTTGTGTTACAGACTGTGCATATGGAATTACGGCACATTACATCGGCAGCACACATATATCCATACAGAATGCAGTATTACCATTGATTCCTCGTGCCATTGTCTGCTGGCAGTGCACTGATTGGCACCAATGATGTAAAAAATATGTAAATACAACACAACGTGACATTTAGCTGGTACAAATATAATTTAAAAGGTTATTAGCTTTATTGCGCGATAGATCTATATAAATTGCCAATGAAAATATACATATAGGTGAGCTGTTTCGGGTTTAGCACCTCCACATCCATATACGTGACGTCACTCACGTTGCTCCTGATCGTGGATGATCCACTGTTGGTTCTTAGCTGAGCACAAGTCTGTAGAGTATGTATCGCCTGTTGGCTGCAGCCAAACACTTGCACCATTTACGGTACGGCTTGTGCAGCTTCCAACCTTCTAAATCATTGTTTTCTGCAGATTTGTATATGTTTTTCTGTGTGCCATGAACGATGGGTGTATTCTCACGTGAACGTGGCGCCTATTTAATGCTTGACACAAAGATTGTCGTTTAGAATAACCGAGTACAAGTGCTTGAAAATACATGCCAGCATATGGGCTAGAGATACTTTACCAATTGGGATATTTTAATATGCAGTGGGTTCTTTTTTATTAAAATCAAGTGGGTTTTTTTGTTCAGTATATTTCTATGTCTCGACTTCATTTCATGCTCGTGCTTGTCCTTGAAAGATTCCCGCTGCGACGTTAAACTCCACAATCACTTACTCACTCCTTGACCTTTTAGCGCCTTAATCTTGCACTAGTTCGGCGAAATATTCCTATTGCCGAAATATTGCGCTTTACAAATCTTGCCATTTATTATTATTGTCAATGTCCCACCCTTCCATCTCTATGGTCTTTCAACGTAACGAGTTTGTTTACAGGTCTTATCTACTTGTATTGCCGCCACGTACAAAGGCAATCTCTACATGCTAAATATGGCATTCTTTCACGATCCCAGCACATCCGTTCTTCACATGTGAAGTAATCTTCAAACGCTATAGCCTGCACGCCAAATCACAACTAAGCCGTGGCAGTTATTATTAAACACAAAACACTTCCTAATTCTATTCACAAGACGCCTACGTTCGTGTTCAATAAATATACATACGTCCTCATGGACGTTTCCGTGTATGTAATTAATAGAAATCAAAGTCAAGGGATTCTGGTCAGACTTGCATACATTTACTCCAGAGACGATGAAACGGCGATGATAGCGATTGCATACATTACGTAACCGTATTTTCTCCATCATCCATATACTTACATACACAGGGTGAAACCACCTCCACCACGTAAAAATAAACTAATTAAATGTGGACCGAACTTTTCTGATGCAACTTTGTTGTTTAAATAGAAAATTACACGAAATATTCCCTCTGGGACACATTCTGACAAATGTTCACTAAACAGGTACTTTCTTTGAAACACAGCCATAATGACCAATTAACATCCGTCAAATGATTGTTTTATTAAAGTAGTCATAATGACCGGTGTTTGAAGGATGACTAGATATAATTAAGTACCCTGTTTTGTGCTATGCCACTTTTAGGCGTTACCATGTTAGCATGGGTTCTGCTAGCATAGATCCTGATACCGATTCTACATTCCTTGTGTGTCTGTGTCTATGTGTGTGTCTGTGTCTCATTGTGTCTGTGTCTGTATGCATGCGCGTGCGTGTATGTCTGTGTATGTCTGTGTGTGTGTGTGTGTGTGTGTGTGTGTGTGTGTGTGTGTGTGTGTGTGTGTGTGTGTGTGTGTTTGCATGCACGAGCGTGCATATGATTTTACGATACATCGTTTACCAGTTAAAGAGGCAAGATCA
>JAUTBT010079174.1:0-13022 GCA_032361225.1 Lepetodrilus schrolli | reverse complement strand
AAAGCATGTGTCTATGTGCATGTATTTACGACATTGTCACGCACGCTGTCTACAATGGACCACGTTCATAGTTATTACCGCTGTCTGTTTGTATTACTATCTGGGGGTGAGGTAACTCTCCGTCTTCTCCCCTAGCTGTCTGTGAGCTGCCAGATATATCAGATCCCTACATTGCTGTATCACTCTCAGAGTAAACACCAGACTCATAGTTCGAGGTGTTTATTACGTTTTCTGCAACTTAGTGCCAGGGAAAGACATCTTATCTCAAGAGCGATACGCTGGTTATTTGAATTACCGCATTCACAGAAGCGTTTAAACGGAATATTTTTCCAGATGACCTCGTCAGTAACTGAAATGTTTCCTATCGTTCATACAATCACTCATTATATGGTTTGTGCATACGTTGTCGTTTCGTTATTACTCGCTCATCTTTCAGCTTCGCTGATGCCACAGAAAGTCCATAGTAGCTTACAGAAAGACCATAGTCCACGGAGCTTAGTATCTTCTGTTGTGTGTTACAAAAAGTCAGTATTTCAGAGTACCTTTGTTCTGCATAGTAGCGGTTGTGTGCGTTACAGAAAGTCAGTAGTTGACAATCGCTCCGTTCTTCCTGTTGTGTGTTTATGACCATCATCATCGGACCAGTTCTGGGTCAAACCCCTCCCAGACATGCTAATACCCGGAAAGTGGGGGTCGCCTCCATTCCTCTCTACTCGGTGCTAATACCCTGACTGTACCACCGCTCATCGCCCGGCCTGCCTGGCCAGTACCAGGGGCAGTAATCCAGCTTATAGTACTTATGGCTATTGTAGAGACTGATTGATTAGCCGTGTGGAACACCACCACGATGACGGAAATATGATTCTGATCAATAAATGAACGCTCATTGGTTTCAACACTTGTACGCTTCATTGAACACGACCTTATCAGTTTCTAGTTTGCCAATTACTTAAACGTTATAGGCTTATATAGCTTACATGTGTTTACAAGTCACGAGAGTCACTACTGTATTGTAACAACACTTCGCTCGTATTTCCGAGGCGTTCTTATCGGATGAACAACACCTGGATCTAATTGTAGCAAGAGTTCTTTCTGACAATGTGTCCTGTTCTTTATCTTTCTGACAATGTTTCACGTCCTAAACATTTCTCAAACGTAAATTGAACATTCCGAAATCGTTAGAGGAATTTTGAGTTAGGACAGTCCATAAACATTACATTACGAATGAAACTAAACCTTGACAAAAATGCGATAACCGAGCCGAACTAAACATTGATGTTATGTATTCAGCCTATGGTTAATATTGAATCAATGGATGGCAGATTGCAAAGTATACTGAGCCTCTAGATGGCGGACGAAAAGGATAGCTAGCGGATGATAATATGGACCTATAATGGTTTGACTTGTCTTGACGTAAACTGACCACAGATGTAAGGTGTGTCTATCTTCTCTACAAGACAGTAACTGGTGGCATAGCTATACGCATAACTAACGTTCTGCTATATATTCATGATTCCATATTGAAATTAGAATGAAAGCGAGATAAATGGAACATAAGTAGGTAAAGCACAGCGGGATTCACTTCAGAGTCATAAGTACGATTAACTGAAACAATGGAGGCACACATGAACGATAAAAATAGCCATGTACGTTGTAGTGAATTATCACTGATGTGCAAAGGGTTATTTACAGAACAACTGCATATATATATATATATATATATATATATATACATTATTAATAAATAGTAATAGCTACCACATCACGTGGATTTGTTCCATTGGTAAGTCTACATGCAGTTGGACATGGCTTATTAGTTGGACATGGGCTATTAGTTGGACATGGGTTATTGTGGCCCTTAGTTTAGATGACCCTTACCTCATAAAACACATGAGTACCTGGGCTTGTTACTGGGTACAATATGGAACTGAACACGTTTGATGTTAAGAACCAAGCCCTCATGCACTGAGACTACGTTACTTGATCTGGAAACTGTTCCCGTTATATCTATTTAATGCTGTTACTTGGCTTCAGGTCTGACCCTACTAGTGTATATTTAACATTGCTGTGCCTTAACGACTGAAGCCACTAAGTACTTAGTACTGACAGAATGGCTGGAGGATGATCACACGGTCCTGGGTGGACAGAAGTACTCCATCCCCTAGACACCACCTCCAGAGCTCGACCTCTTGCCTCCAGCAGATACACTCACGATCATCGTATTACGAGAGCATTAGGCATCACGAACACTGATCTGACCACTGGACAAGCGGTCACTTTGTTTACTGACAACTGGTTGCAGACATAGGGCTGCCTTTTGTACATTTCCTGTAGTGGATGGTGATGTGATATATGTACTTCGTGTCAAAATCAGTTATCTCTGAGACTCCATTAAAATAATGATAAAATTACAATTTAATCTAAGTAGCGCCACAATTGCTATGTAACTGAACCCAAGTACCAATATAGTTGATACACAACTGCACACAGCTGCCAATATATTCGGTAGACTACTGGATTCAAGTACCAATATACTAGATACACAACTAATTCACTGGCAGGATAAATGTGCCTCAGCAATCATCATACATATGCTCCACGGCATCATGGCATGACACGTGCTATCACTCATTAACTCACACATACTAGTAGTCTACATCTGCTACTAAGTGTTCGTGGAACGGGTACCCAATAATAAATGAAACTGGACAGTGAAGGTGATCTCTATCACAGTAAGTAGTAACACTTCCCAGCAGGTAAATGATCTTATCTGGATGTTCTCTGGTGCCCAAACCATCGTCTTATAATATCAGGTCCTATATCGACTGGCGACATGGGATGACGGTGCCACTTTAATTAAGTAAATTGATTCGCAGGTAGTTTTGGTTACACCAATACTTGCCACGGATATCACTAGAAGTAGAAAGTAGATTGTTCTTCCAATAAGCTGTATCTAGATCGTAATTAGCATTAGGGGCCTCTCACATATATGGATTTTTAGTCTATGGAATAATGATTTAATTACACGTTATGTCCTCTTCGTTGAGTAATGTTCATTGATAGGCAACAGAACGGACATTTTACTTGAATATTAATCCGTTATTGTTCACTGTCTACGCGAAACTTGAAGACGATATCAGCGTGATACCAAATAAAACATATTAGATTTCACGTTAATGGTACAGTCATTGGCTAAATAGAGTTTTTCTGATATTTTGTTAGTAAGTATCCGTGCGTCTATTCTACTACAAGGATCATGTTTAAGAAGTCTCAGATATTTTCATCCAGATAAATGGACTGATAATATTCTCCTTAGTGTGTATTAATCCTGGGAAATTAAATGCTCGGAGTATTGCTAAATGTTAATGTGTTTGCAAGGTTTGGAAATAATCATCAACGCCCGTTCGAATTTGAAACACGAGAACATGTTGCAAGTTTTGTTAATGAAACCCATATATATATATATATATATATATATATATATATTGAGAAGTTCTGTGACCTATACCTTGTGTAATACTCGTGTGTCACAAGCCTGTGACAAGCCTGTGACAAGCGTGTGACAAGTGTGTGACAAGTATGTGACGAGTGCGTGTGACGACATTAACTTACCGGCTTGTATCAGGGCAGACAGAAGTAGAATGTCCCTCATGGTTCCTGCCTGACAGTGACGTCCGTGTGTTACACCTGGTCATCCCCTCAATGACCAGCCAGGACTCCACGTAATCCAGCTCAGAATGTACATCAATGTTCCGTCATGTCCAGCTAGCTCTGTCGCGTCCACTGGCCGTCCTGTAAACTTCTGTAAGAGTTGACTTCTCCGTAAGAATAGTCCCGGTGTCGGAGGAAGTTTTGGCTAACCAGGAGATACGGCAGAATGTGTAGATATTCCTGGTTAAATCTTTGGCATATCGTGAAAATAATGTGTAGATATTCCTGGTTACATCTTTGACATATCGTGAAAATAATGAAAGACAAACATGCGCCCTCTTAACTCGCGCCACTAAAGCTGAGCGCTTAACACGCGCGCGTTCTACCGGTATCTATTTCCTACTCGGAATCTCTCCGTCTGTCGTATCTCGGCCGCCGATCGATGGCTGGGAGGCGGAGTCGCAGGAGTACAGCAGTCCAGCGAAGAGAGGATAAATAGTGGGAGGGGCGCCGGAGGGGTGGGGTGAGGGTTGGGGGTAGAGGTAGCAGAAAGGCATGGCAATGCTGTAGATGGACGGGGTTGTACGGGGAAGGGATGCTACAGGGATTTGTCCCGGGGGAGGGAAGTGTACCTGATTTATGCAATTCCCACGGGTCTACTAATAGAGTACTGGTGTTTACATACGATACTCTGAGATTAGTTACTGTCAAGTTGCTGGTCAACGGTCACGTGATTATTGTCTGCTATATTGCATTTTTATTGAACGATTGCATCTGTTATTGCACGCATGTGTGATAAAGTAGCCATATCTGACCGCGGACCTTCTGACAATACGAGGACGTTATGACAAGATAAGGATAGTTTGACAAGACGATCATATGACGTGGACATTACAACAAAATATTATGACAGGACGAGGACATTGTGACAAGACAAGGACATTATTACAGGGCGAGGACATTCTCCTAAGACGGAGACATTCTGCAAGGATGGTGCGATAGACAAGTTGAGATTACTCGATTTCGTTTTCTTATTGTTTGAGGAGAAGCAGAACGGAGAAATCAATATGAGAATAACATCAAACAAGTCGAGCGATTCAATTAATCCCATTCCATAATCTGAAATGAACGCCGTCTGATGCTCAGCTATTGTCTACCACACTTGCTTCTTTATTAACCCTGAGTGCGACTGAGTCGCGAAAGAAAAGACCGGAATTCTTGGACCCAATATTCAAGTAGTGGCGCTGTCCGTGCGGATGGGCCGCGAATTCACGTATTTGACGGCAAATACGGCAGTAAAAATAGAAACGAGGATTCGAATATATTACGATTAATTTAACCCGGACCGTTGACCTTTGAACAGCGGTTTTTTTCTGTTGTCAATACTGCTATCCCTTTTAAACATGCCGTACGGACCAAGACAAATACAGTATAAAAAAACGTGCAGTTATGCGTATCTTAGATAATTTCGACAACTTTATAAATCGATTCTCCTGACTATTAAACAGGAATATGTTCAAGCAGATAAACAAACACGAGCATCAGGACAGCCAAAAAACCAAAACCCTTCGTCGCGTATTCTTTGTACTTGCAATACATTGCAATTTTCACGTGTAGTTAAGTTTCCAAATTTCCTTCACATAAAGTGTAGTAAATGTATTTCCTATGGCAACATGCAAATGAAAGGTTTAGCGCAGATTCATTAGAGGCAACCCCGACCCTTGAAAGCAGACACTCAGAATCCAATAACAACGCGTTTCTCCTAGATTAATCCCGATCTAGTATTTTGATTCTGTGATAAAATGAATTTAAGAGCATTAATATTTAATCTTGAGGAAATGGAAAGTTGACACTGTGTACAGTCGGCGACACGCCATGTACCGTACTCTCCAGCCGGACAAACAGCCGGGACCGGATTAATCTAATATTAGGGACCGTTCTAAGCCTGTCTTTTGCCTAGTCACATGGCACATGCACTTAGTGCTGGCAAGTCATCACACAAACACACACACACACACACACACACACACACACACACACACACACACACACACACACACATAATTCGGTCGTAAACATTCGCATGGTGCAGTAGAGTAGGTCACCAATCGTTATCAGATGCCGGATGGCATTGACAGTACAACTCAGCTGCCTTATACCACATGGTAGGAATATATACAGGTAGATAGTCTCATCTGGCCAATACAGTATAGAGAGAAAACATTTGTTCTAAGTCTAGTTAGGGATTACAGCAGCAGAAGAAGCCAAGCCAATGTAAATGGACGTTCGGGCTACGAGATTACGAAACTTTTATATTTAAAAAAAAAATCATAGTCAGACTCAATTTTTACATTTGTGAACGAAATTGTTCGTTCGTACTGAAATATCGGAACCAGATATCTGTAGAATGGTTGTGGTGGATATTGCTGCAGGACTGTTGGACCGTGCTGGACCATGGAACTAACCGGTGTGTCCAGTATGATCCTTCAAAAGACGATCGTCGAAAGAAAACGTTAATGTTTAGTAGACATCTCACTTGAAGAAGAAATTATTTTTGAGGTGTTCCTTTCTTTTATAGTGAACAAAATCAAGATAGCTAAGAGTATTTATTAACTGTTGAATGAGAAATGTGACCTCGTCATGTGATTGTGAACAGGAATCTACCCAGCTGTCTCGTTTAGAAATACCACAAGCTGTTCAACTACATTGAGGGGCGGTGATGAATGCATTCCAGCCATTATAGAGAAGTAATCACGTCATCATCAGCCACATTTATACAATTCATTGACTATTTCACACGTCTCATCTCCTCCACCTATGTGTACCTACAGGTAATCTACCTCTCATATCTAGCTCCATTCCCTTCCTCCCTCTCCTTCCTCCGCCCCATTTTATTTTACTCTTCTTCATTCCATTGCTATCCATTCTTTTATTCCACTTTCTCACTTTCTAAGTGACACTTCTGTCCTTTCTCTTCCTTGACCTCCCTCTCTCTCCCCTCTCTCTCTCTCTCTCGTTCTCTCTCTCCTCTATCTCTCTCTGTCCCTCTGTCGCTCTCTCACTCTCCCCCCTATCTCTCTCGATATCTCTCTCTTTCTCTCTTTTCCTTGACCTCTCTCTCTCTCCCCCTCTCTCCCCTCTCTCGTTCTCTCTTTCCTCTATCTCTCTCGCTCTCTCACTCCCTCCCCTCCCTCTCTCTCCATATATATATATTTTTTTCTTTTTCTCCCCTCTGATTCTATTTGTATTTACCAACATCAATCTATTTACTGATCACTACGGGCTATCAGACACACTTTATATTTAGCTCTAATTATTCTCAGAGGCTCCGCTACCTACAGGGTGTCGATTTGATTTAAAACAAATTCGTTATTACACATATCTCTAGACATGTTTGATTATGAAGTAGCGACGCTGAACGTCCGGCTTTCAGATCGTAGCTTGATGTTTCGCAGTTGTCCCACTGTTAATAACTTCTCTGATAAGACAAAACCTTGAGAGGATCAATCTCTTAGTCCGGTCCTCCTTTTTGCGTGTCGCTGATAAATAGTTGAATTTATCAAGATACGAGCATCGAAACAAAACGCATTAACACGCACATTCAGCCCAACTGGCGTCTAACCCAACTAACTTCAATTATTTAGGAGTTTGGTCAGATATACGCCAGAACTGTACAATTAGCACCTTAGGTGTGATGTAACATTATATAACCGTAACAGGAGTAAGCTGGCATACATGCAGATCTAGTGTTGCAGTATATGTGTGCGATATCATTAGACAGGCAATTAAATATAAAAGGTTGCTGTAACTCGATGTTAGATAATGTAACTTATTTGTATTCATGTTTCAAAATTTAATAAAAATGACTCATAACAGTTGCAACCATAATTGATTTTACGTCAGATTTTTGGAACCCGCTAAAAGTGTTTAAGTCCATTGCATGACACACTTTTACCGCTATACTTCGCTATACTTCAACTTCATATTACCGGGTACCCATTCACATACAACCCAATTTGAGATCTGCGAAGTAAAATAACGAATTATTATAAAATGACCAATTATTATAAAATTAAATGCATATTACGTTTTCACAAAGCATCAAACGCAGTATCCTGTTCTTTATCGTTCTCGACGTGAGATTATGCACCTGCACGTCTACACCATAATCATGTATGGCTGTCCACTACAGTCAACATCCCGGAAGTGACTGACTTGTAGTCCAATCATCACTGTTCAACTGCTATAATTCTCCGCCATCGACGCAGACAAGTAACTGAACTATTTTGGTCCAGTGGCATCGTAACTTCCCGCGTTGTAAACATAATGAGAATCACCAGCAATATTTAATAAACGTGGTTCCCTTTATCCCGATTGCGTAACAGTAACGAGTAACAAATCGGCTTCGTTAACTTCAATTGCAATAACACGGCTAAATTAGTCCGTCTCCCGCCCGGGTACGGCGCCCAATGAAGCGACTCTGACATGAAAGAAAGAGCGGTCAGTCGCCATTAATAATTAACCACGTGTAACAATACTATCATACATAATGCATGTGCATTGGACGGTGAAATCGCACGTGACAGCTTGTGGTGGGTGGAGATTAATGCTATCACGTGGACAATTACGGACAAGTTATGTTGCACAGATGCAGTGCGCGGACAGTCTGTTTGCCAGAGGGATGGCATTAGGACAAGTGTTTCATTTAGTGATCAATCTATTGTCGGAGGATTGTAGGTGTTACGGATCATGTCAGACAATAATCTACTTAACCAACGCAACTGGAGGTCATCATATTTAATACCTTTCCATCTGTCTCCTAAATCATATGCCATCAGCATGGCGCGATTTACCACAACTACGTGATGCCATTCAGCACCACTACTACCACCACCACATGACGTCATTCATCACCACCACATGACGTCACCACCACATGACGTCATTCACCACCACCACCACCACATGACGTCATTCACTACCACCACCACATGACGTCATTCACCACCACCACCACCACATGACGTCATTACCCACAAGACGTCATTCACCACCACCACATGATGTCATTCACCACCCCACCACCACATGGCGCCATTCACCGCCACCACATGACGTCATTCAACACCCCACCACCACATGACGTCATTCACCACCACCTTCACATGACGCCATACACCACAAAACAGTAGCAATAATCTTAATCGGATTTTAAATTGATATCTTAAAGTTGGTGTTGTTCGTAAATCACATCGACTTCACAGCATGACATAAGATAAGTCTGTATTGGTTAATAATGCTCTTGAGCTCTATCACCATAAGCGATCCATACGGTCCAAGAGCATGTGAGGGGTAACATTAGCTCCTTTAGTGCAGCCGTGAAAAGGTAGATAAAAATAAAAATAAACCAAAAAAACTAAAACTTAAAATCAAAACTTTCCCGACTTTAAAGCCATTCTCTAAATTGTTTCTCCAGAACATTGTTCTATTGCCCTGCAGTAAACTATTAATCGCGCGCGTAGCACTGTTAAAGAATAGAAAGCAAGCTTCCTACGTAGACCTTTAATGTTATCATCAGTGTTTAACACTGTAAGATGGCTCTACCAAACTCATGAACACAATATTACAATCCGATATGCGTCGAGAGTAAAGATTGGATGTAATTGTCTATTTCACGGTTATCCGAGCAGAGCCAAGTAACGACATCTCTGCATAAGCCAATAACCAAGTCTGGCCTCAATGTACATCTATATGACAGAGATCATATCAACATATAGGGCTTTGATAAATTAAACAACGAGATGGGGGTCATACTACTACTAAGAAACCAAAGTGCATACAACGATTAGCTAGATATATCTATGAAAGATTTCAGCTTAGAAAAAAATATGTATCCATCCTCGTCGTGTTATGTACTTGTGTATGGCCAGAGGCCATTGTAATGGCTTGAGCTATTAATTTGTTCTGTCTGTCTAATAATGTTTTTATCTGGTATTACACATTGCTATGCTGTGACGGCTTCAGTTAAAGCTACCAGAGAAATTAAAAGGTCAGTTTGACTGAAACATTTTGCAGATTAATGGATAGAGGAGGAGTTTAACCTTGTAGCTAGATCTAGAATAGAGGACAATCAATGATGAAATAACTTCACGAACTGTTATATAGCGCTCAGAATCATCTATATATAAACATTGACTGCGTGTGTGTGCGCGCATGCGTGCGTGTGCGTGTGTGTATGTGTGTGTGTGTGGCGTAATGGTGTGTTTTATGAAGGAGAAACACTGGTTAGTAACATAGGCATGCATCCTGGCAGTTGTGGAATTCTTAATACAGTAAACCTGGAGTTGGCATCACTGGTCAAGA
The DNA here is from genome assembly GCA_032361225.1 of Lepetodrilus schrolli. Classification (NCBI taxonomy): domain Eukaryota; kingdom Metazoa; phylum Mollusca; class Gastropoda; order Lepetellida; family Lepetodrilidae; genus Lepetodrilus; species Lepetodrilus schrolli. Next base: position 3,008 of record JAUTBT010079174.1, on the reverse strand, counting down.
ATAAACTAACAAGGCAGATAATACATGACACAGGCCATACATTATGATAGAAGATTATATACACTCGTTTGTATTTCCAGGCCCACGTTCCGCAGAACAATCGTAGCGCTACGCGAGTCGTAACTCCTTAGCAACTCCATGCTAACGTACAGGACTTACGACTCTCGTAGCGCTACGATTGTCCTGTAGAACTGGGGCTGGAACCTTACGCGCTGCGAGTTTTGAAACGGTATTTCGAGATAAAGATTTGTTTTTATCTATCAACTCTGCGGAATCCAGGAATTTGTGGTGCGAAGCTATGCGCTTACTTTTGAAAATTCCACATAGATTTTGATGACGAATGAAGTAAAATGGCAGACACGACATAATAGATTTCTAACGAGAGATAATGGTTGTGGCCAGACTCTAATGGCTGTACTAGGTATCCGTCAGGATGTTACAGTCATTTGTGTTTGTCCGTAGCAATTCTGTAGATGTGAGGATGTTTGTTTGAACATATGTTATTCAAGATGAACGGGATTGGTCATAAGTTAAATAACAATTTAAACAACAACCGCTCCAAGAGGAAGAAAGTATATGTGTGTGTGTGTGTATGTGTATGTGTGTGTGTATGTGTGTGTATGTATGTATGTGTGTGTACTGTGTGTGTATGTGTGTGTATGTATGTATGTGTGTGTACTGTGTGTGTATGTGTGTGTTTGTATGTGTGTGTATGTATGTGTGTGTATGTGTGTGTATGTATGTATGTGTGTGTACTGTGTGTGTATGTGTGTGTGTGTATGTGTGTGTACTGTGTGTATGTGTGTGTGTGCGTGCGTGCGTGTGTGCGTGCGTGCGCGCGAGGAGATAACAGTGATAAGAGTGGACAGGAGTGGACAGGAGTGGACAGGAGTGGACAGGAGTCGGTGGCATTGATGAGATTTGACGTAAGCAGATAAAGCATATTATGCTAAATCATCAGCCCACAATCTCAAAATTTATGGTCTCTACATAACTGTCGACTTGTTGCCAGCCAGTGAATGCACACGTCTGTCCACTGGCTGGTAGTACATTCTGTGGCATGTTGACGTGATGAAGAATAATGCATTACAAAATATAGTCTTGCCGTCATAATAACGGTTATCATGAACCAGGTACTATACTATATAGTATATGTTTATGACGACCAGGTGGTGCACGAAGTTTCGAATTCCCCACTCCTAGTGGTCGCCCACTGTGGTGGGATGTAGAATACTAAGTACTGAACAACTATTAAAGGCATACAATCACGTGTTTGTTTTTACATATTTCATGGTCAAACATATGTTTAAATGAAAGTATGACATTCGATGTGTCCACACGAGTATAATGGGTAACCAGTTACATCTTCCGCATATCCCACTCGTTTTCAATATTTTCTTATTTTCAGATTTATTAATTTTTAATATTTATAGAATAAGCTTTATTGGTGCCAGTGGTCGTGAAAGATTATTTTGACCGTGTTCAATTATTAGAATTACCCCCATTAGTCTATTAGAATATAGGAACTTGAGATATTACAGTACATTACCAACTGATTATTCGGGTTTTACCGGAAATGTAAACTGCAATGGACTTTTACCTATCCTATAGCGGTGAAAGGATATTTGGAGGTACACACGCGATAATGTGTATGCTAAATGTCCAAAACGGTCCAAAACGACAACTTATGACTTTAAGACGGCCGGGTGGTGCACAAAGTTTCCTCCAATTCCCCACTCACAGTGGTTGCCCACAAGGAACACTGTGGTGGGATGTAGACGAAGGGCAAGTACTGAAAAATTATTATAACTTAGCACAAGTCAGCTAGCTAGGCGATTGGTAACAAAAAAGGATAGTTAACTACAACTGTCTTGTTTAATGAAGGTAGAATTTTGCAGACATTATTACAGCTAACTGACAAAGAATGGCTACTGCTTTTTAAGATGCCGTATACTGCTCGTTATATATGTGTGATACCCATTTTGAGAATTTCATGCCCCTCTTCGTTCCCGTCGACTGTAATTCGTTGATGGACGGATGTTGGCACGTGGCGCACACCTGAACAGTGTTACCTGTAACTGAAACCTTTAAACGCACGTCCAACAAGATCAAATATGCCTTGTGTGTGAGCATGAAATGCTTTGTTGCTGTACGTCTTGCATTACTCCGGGGCATTTACAACTGACTGCTCGCCGCTGTATCGAGTGGTGCGTGCTTGATTTACACAGCTCTACAAGTGCTATTTGATCGTACATGGCTCTTTCGCCCATTTCCAGCTTTACGCCGATTTACCGCTGTCTCTTAAAGGGGCACATCCAACGGCTGCTTTATGGCACAGACCGGCGTGCTTGTTTATTGCTAGTTTTACCGGCAAACGTTAGCCAATAGTTAAATTGAACAGACATAATGAAGATATAATCAATCGCCATTGTGTCGCTGTGATCTCAAAACTGGGCGGAAGAGCGCATCACAGCCAGGGTCTAGCAGACGCATGGGACTACACTACAATTGCTGAGACTTTTATTCGACTCTAAACATTAATCGAATTATTAATTTGCATAATTATGTGTCATGAATGGACAGTTGTAATTCCAAAGTCATTCTCTTCACTTGGCTATACTATTGCTTGCTTGAAGCGGAAGGTAGACCGCCTCATAGCCAACACTTATCCATGTTTTATTGGTAAATATACTTATTTATTCCATGGTTGTTATAAGACATACACTGTAGGCCTCTATAGAACTCCCAAACTTGCTTGAGTGATTCGAAGTATTACTACCCGATGACGTGCGTGTAGCCGTACTGCCAGTTCTGTTCGTTATCCCCATGGGCAACGTATGCAATTATTACAATAAAATTAGCATTCATGATATTATTGCGAGTCAATTGTTAATATTGTATCTACAGAGTGTGGGTGGTGTAGATAGTGAATTATCACCCAATACTGTCTTTTCGCAGTAGATATCGCTTTCAAATAACAAACGATATCTACAGCAGTAGATATCGTT
>JAUTBT010079163.1:0-13023 GCA_032361225.1 Lepetodrilus schrolli | reverse complement strand
ATGTTGCAGTAAACCTGCGAGCACCGGCTGGTACTGACAAGACCAAGGATGATAACTGCATTGCCACTGTACAGACAGCGCATCCTATCAATATCGCGTCAGAAAGGTAACTTTCGCGAACATTGATGCCGGGCCCCCAGCTCCAAAGTCCAATGTCCTACCACTGCGCTACCACCCGCCTCGATAAAATATTGTATACTTTCCCCTACAACTGATAATATATACCCTTTCCCACACAGCTCATAAAATAATGTATATGCTTTCTCTTACAACTGACAAAATATACACTTATCCTCACAACACACATGTATACAGTGGGCATGATAAATGAACTTAAATTTATATGCAATAGGAAAATGTTTGTAATTAGTTGTAGACAAGCACGACTGGAACTCACCACACTCATGTAGTTCTCTGCTTCAAGCTTTTCACGGACATTTTCGAAGTCCTCCGGGAAATCTCGACTATCACAATACTTCTTCAAGGACAAACACCCAAAGCCTGTACTCTCGGTCGTCGTGACATCAGTACTCTCGGTCGTCATGGCTTCAGTTCCAATCTTCTTCGGCGTTTGATTGTTTGCAGACTGCATAGTTCTATTATCGGCCATTGCCTCGAAATCGGCAGATTTTAACGAATCATTCAGCTTTTCACCAGAGTCACACTGAACCATCATGGAACAGCCAGAATCTGGCGTACCGACGAACATGGGAGGTGTATCTGCCGAGAGAGTTGTCTCCCTTGAGTTACTGCCCTCGCCCTCGAAAGCCGCCGCACGCGGAGATAATGGGTCCATCTTTATACCTGGTGTTGTCAGGCGGCTCGCTAGGACTTCCTTCTTCGTAGGACTTTCATTCGGATTGCATAGGTATGACTGGAGTTCCTGATCTACATCAGTTCCAAATTGTTTCAGCTCAGATTTCAACACGTCACCTTTGTCGTCGATAGCGTCCATTTTACCAACATCGCTCTTCTCACCGCTTTCTATGGAAACAGAGTCACTGGATGCGGGTTTCATAGAAGCCCTAGTCTGATCTTCATCTAGAATCTGTGTGTCACCGCAGCGGGAAGTCGTTTTATCACCTAGCAAGCATTCATCAATAATTTTGAAAATGTTTCGGTCAGTTTCCTTATGAATAGCATCTTTTTCAGTTTTTGTATCAAGACTTTTGTTTTTCATGTCACTGAGCTTGATGCAAGAGTCATCTACACATTGGGAAATTTTGGACGGTGAAGTGGTCGTCTCCCTCTTCCCTGCTGAATCACATGAGTGAGTTCTCTCCCCCTGTCTGTCAGAATCACATGAGGGAGTTGTTTTCCTCTGTCCAGTAGAATCGCATGAGGGAGTTGTCTTTCCCTGCATGTCGTAATCGCACGAGGGAGTTGAAGACTGTATTTGTGAGGAGGAAGAGGTGGAGGGAATATCCTCTGAAGATTTCGTTGACGGAGAAAGAGACTGGGCGCTGCCTTGTGTTTCCATGGAGACAGATTGAGTGCTCACTTGTGTTTCCATGGAAATGGGACTGTTCCCTTCTTCAATCTTCATATGAACAGGAGTAGTCGACTTGGCAGGAGATTTTCTTTTCTCTGTAGACTTCTAAAATATTCATAAAAATAAATTTTGTAAATAATTGTTTTCTCTGAGAATTTGATCTGCAGGGTAAGTGATAAAAATTCATATTCTTTGAAGATCCTCGAAAACATTAGTTTATGAAAATCAAGATCATTTTCCTTGGTGATACAAGTGAGTGAGTGAATTATTGTTTTATGTCACAGCAGAAATCTTTCACAAATACGTGACGATAGTGATACAAGTGTCAAACTTCAGTCACAAAAAGCCCAATAATGACAACGATAACAATAACAACGATAATGATAACATAACAATAATGATAATAACAATAATGATAACAATAATGATAATGATAACAATAATGATAATTATAACAATAATAACAATAATGATAATGACAATACTAACAATAATGATAATGATAACAATAATAACAATAATGATAATGATAACAATAATGATATTGATAACAATATTGATAATAACAACAATAACAACAATAACAACAATAATGATAATAACAATAATGATAACAATAATGCGAAACTGTTGAGAAAATCGTTCTATGCACAAAATGTAGTACCAGGTCAAACTACCACCGTAATGACAATATAATTCAATCTCGTTATCATTACGATCTCGTTCTCTCTATGGGGCTTGGTGTGACTACACAGGAATTCTGTGAGAATCCTCTAGGAGCTCGGCCCTCTACCTTGTCTTCCTTCTTGATGAGGTGCTGGGCACACTTCATGTTGTACAGGTTCAACAGCACGGTCTTGAGGCTGGCCACCAGTTCTGCTTGCAGGAGAAGTTCCCAGCGAGCAGGGCGAGCAGGCGAACAGATCCGACATTTGTAGTTGACGTCCTCAGGCAGGTACGACAGTAGCTGGTACATCTCGTCTGGGGACAGGAGTAGTATAGGAGATGCAATATCAGCAGTCTATATATGTTCTCCACCATTAATTTTGAAGAAAAGAGCCTTACAGAAAATAATTATTATACATTTGCTGATTCAAGTGCAAATCAATGGTATATATTTTCTGGTGATAATTATAATTATTGGTAAATATATTTACTGACTTGTTCTGCAATCTTATTGGTGAATTGTCTTTCATGACATTCCAACTTATTTTCACACTGCCACCAATAAATACATTAATAAGAAATGGCAACAGACAATTGTGATTTCAGTGGAAAACAAGCCCAGTCCAGTACAAATAAACCAACCCATGGATAAATAAATCAGCAGATTTACGCAGCTCCATGGAAAATTGCCATGCCTGATTAATGTAAATTCCAGTAGCATGGCACCATTACTTCATGCCACCCGTGTGGAAGTTGGTCTTTTTTTCTCTTTTTTTTTAAAAATTGGTGTTTTAAGTCGCTTTCAATATTCGTTCTTATATCACGACTTGTCAGTTTAGGGCAGGAGCAAACCCGCAACATCCGTAGTGCTGAATGTTGCAGTAAACCAGCATCGGCTGGTACTGACAAGACCAATGATGATAACTGTATTGCCACTCTACAGACATCGCATCCTATCAATATCACATCAGAAAGGTAACTTTTGCGGACATTGATGCCGGGCCCCCGGGGCGGAATTTGAACCTGAAACCCTTGGCTGCAAAGTCCAACGTTCTACCACTGCGCTACCACCTGTGTGGAAGTTGGTCCTACCTGAGAGTTCCTCACACCTGGCATGGACCCAGCTGTCACACCACAGACACTGGATCATCTTGGACTCCCAGTCATCGTCAGAGTAGCACTTGTGACAGATCGGGCAGAAGTTGCCTGGAACACAGCATTTCACATCAATGTCATTTCCATCGTGCACAGCAACAACACTGGGTAGTGTCTGATAAACATATGTAACAGAGGATAATGCCGATCCTGGGATTCGAACCCCAATTGTTGGATTGCAAGTCCAACACTCTACCAAATGAGACAAAGGGGGGTAACCCCGCTGGCCGAGACCCATAGGAGCATCTTATATCACACCCGGCTACACATACATGGCATAGATCGAATTTTGCCTTAAAATTAAGGATTTCGAACAACCTTCCAGATTATTTCTCTCATGTCGCAGCTCATCAGATTATAACCTGAGAGTGGTCCTGTCCTTCAAGCACTGGGTCTGGTAACACAAGCCATGATATGAGTGAAAAAAATGATAACTGCACAGAAATAAGTCTGACAGTGTAAACCCAAAATTAAAAGAAAAAAGATCAGTAGTAGATTGTCGGACTATTGCTGTGCAGTTATCATTCTTTCACTTATATCATGGCGTGTGTGTGTGTTGGCAGTTATTGTATTACGTCGCAGTGAGAATCTTTCACCCATACACCTGTGAGCTACCACCCTCCTTATCACTGCTAACAATGGTCCCGTCGTCACTGCTAACGATGGTACTGTCGTCACTGCTAATGGTCCAATCATCAGAGAGGTTACCTTTGTCCATGAGCTTGCCGCAGTCGTAGCACAGGGAGAAGTCGTAGGTCCAGGTGGCGGTGGTTCCGGACCCCGGGGTGGTGGCGCCGCAGCTCTTGCACTTGACACACTTGGTGCACACCCAGATGTTCTTCCGCGACGGCCGCGTGGGGTAGTTCGGACCCAGGCACTCGGGGTGGTATGTCGACTGGAAACGACCCACACATAGATATTCAATGTTTGAGAGATATTCAATATTTCAGACATAATGTGTGGGAAGTTGGGGAAGAAGGGGTTAAAGAGTATTTGTTGTTGAATTTTTTTAAAATATTGTTTAACCCTCTTCCTGCTAGATTAGGCAGAGACACTGCTTGGTAGGGCATCTCCTGTTGCCTTCAGCATGGAGAGGGTTAATAGGTTCGGACTTAGACCCAATTTAAATATTATTTTACTCATATCACAGATTGTCAGTTTACTTCAACATCTGTAGCACTTAGTGTTACACATCTGTAGCACTTAGTGTTACAGTAAACCTGCAAGCACCAGCTGGTACTGGGGAACCAAGGATGATAACTGAACTGTGATCACATTGCAAAGGTAAGATTAATTCCAGTTACCAGTGGCAGGTTCGAACTCGGGGCAAAGTCCGATAATCAGCAACTGCGTTAACCACTCTCCCCTCCAATTGAGTTGGTCACGTTCAACCTTGGGGTGGCTTCGAACTCGGGACAAAATCCGATAATCAACCACTGCATTAACCACCATCCCCTCCAAGTGAGCTGGCCATGCTCGTGATTTCCCATTTCCATACGTCGTCGTCGTCTTGCAGGTTGTTCTGCCAACTTGTGTTCCACTCACCTGACACCGGTCGCACTGCAGGAGATGGTTCTGGTGGCCGCACACGTTACAGAACTGACATCGGCGACAGCACCAGTTTTCCATGTTCTCCTCCTCAGGGCGCTCGTCTGCGTCCAGACAGAACATGTGGAACGGTTCGCAGCACACCATACAATAGATGAGCTGTAACATGAGATTAGAATTAGTGAACATTGTTGAATACATACTTATTAAAGTGACTCAAACACAAAATTCAAATTGTATAAATCTAAATAACTGATGATCCTACAGGTGATAATGACTTGTCTTGCACAGTCGCCAAGAACAGCAGCGGTGCATGCACAGAATTATCTTATAACCTGTATATCCACTCAGCGTTTTGTGCAAATACCAATCCTAAATACTCGCTAAATACTTGTAGAAAGAAACAACCGTAACCCATTAATGCCCATGGCCCCTGCGAGGGTGCACTAACTAAATTTAGTGCACTAACTAATTTTAGTGTGAAATACTATATCCGTTTTTATTCATAACAATTCCACAATAGCTACACCATACAATGTGTTATGCAATTCCCACAGGCTAAAATTGTTCAGTTATCTCATTTATTTGAATGTAAAGATTTCCTGCCAAAATTGATTTTAGAAAATTGCAGAAAGGAAAAGGTTTTATCAAAGATTAGTTGGAATTATTTACTATGATTTGACAATTAATATATAATATGATGCCCAAAACAATTCTAAACTGTCTGAAAAAAACTTTAATGTGAAAAATAAAGTTTAAATATGTTTTATCAAAGAATATACTATGTACCCCCACAGGGTGTATGGGCACGAAGGTCCCCAGTGTTTTTCAGTGTATATATTTGAGAAATACTATAATTAAACCTGGCATATATCATTCATAATTGGTATGTATTGATAATATTTCACTGTGTACACATAATGTATGCATGCAGGCACTAACAGGCATATAGATAACATAAGAAATAATATTTTAGCTTTGTAAAATTCAATTCACATAAATAACATCCTCTTTATTTTATGTTGCAACTTGTCAAAATTATGTATGTCTGTGTAACATTTAATAAATTATTGATGTTGTATGCATCCTTTATTAATGTTATTATTGATATGAGCATCATCACCTTCAATATTTTGATAATTTATTTGTAAGACTTACAACCTTAACAATGTTGATAGCTTACTAAAAGATCGTGATTTTCATGTGGTATGCAATAATCCAATAACACACACACATGCACGCACACGCACACGCACACGCACACGCACACACACACACACACACACACACACCAACTAAAATACATATGAATTAATTATTATCCAAATACCTTGCGTTTAAACCTTGAAAGCTACAAACAATACCACAACACATATTTCCTGTATGAATATACTATACCATTTCAACATGTAAATTATTTAATTATTTTATTTATTCATTATTTGTTCATTATAAGAACATGTTGTTGCAATCATTTTGAAAATCCTATTATTTGTTGTTTTTAGTAGAAAATCATGAAATATACATCATGCAATGGTATTTTATACCTGGATATATAATTCAATCTGATTTTAATTCACCAGAAAACAAATGTATGGTGCTCTAATGTTGAATGAGATAAATCTTATGGGTACCAATTCAGCTGCGTTGTTTAAATTCGGACTTAGTTACAACGCCAATCTTATTTTACTGAAGTTAACTATTGACAATGTACACATATGATGCCAGAAATAATACATACTCAGACTACCCTTATTTGGATGATGGAAAATCTGCTTCGATATAAATAGAACTAGTATATAACCTTGAAAATGAAAGACCTTAAATGATATGCTCTGTATATTGTGCACACTGCAATACCTGTAACAGGTATTCATTAAAACAAATGATTCCATATAGGAGCTGAGTTTTAACATAAAATGTACTATTGAAAACACTGGGGATCTTCACGCCCTGTGAGGGTGCACTGATATTTTTTAATATAACTATTTTTAAATCATTTTATCTCAAAGCAAATGTTAGTTCTGTTCATTGTGCATCAGGTTCTATCATATATCCAAATTTTAGCCAAAAAAATAAGGTTGGGCATTAATGGGTTAATTTGTCAAATATAAAGTTAAAATATTTCTTCAATTAAATATGCAAACACATTTATTAATATTTACACATTTACTTGGAACTATATTCTGTGCTTTAACCCAATTCCTAAGACATTTCCTATATAGTGCTTGTGACTGAAAATTGATATTACAATAGTTTCTACAGTTATGTGATGAATAGAATCACATTTGTATTCATATATTACTGAAGTTATTAAACTCATTGACAAAAATGATATTATGTTCGGCAGAGCCTAGCATATCATCAGTGTTGCCAACTAGTATAATAAATTCAGTAAAATATGACCACTCATATGATATCCTCTATATACATATAATTCATTGACAATAAAAATAGATAATGTGTTTTTTTTAAATTAATAAAATATGAGATAGGGCAATTACTGATATTGACACATTTTTAAAAGATGGATTAGTTTAATAACATTTAAAGTTCATTATGACTGAATACCAAATCTTTCGGTCATGATTTGAACTACATGGACTCAAACATGCCAGTACTGGGTTATAATGACACGGCAAAGTAGTTTTAAGTACATTTTCAAATAGTGTATTACAAATAGGCCTTGCGCTGTACTATAAAGTGAGGCAGGATAGCATCCTTGGATGTAAACATCAAGTAATGTTACTGACAACCCCAGTAGGAATTGCCAAATTACTTTCTGTTGTCAGTGATTCGGATTACAAATCGAGCGATGTATCCACTGGACTAGGCCTACCCCAAGACTAAAAATAACAAATCCAACTATATATACACACAACAGAAAATAAATCTACAGATAACTCAAAACAGCACATTGAATTTGCACACTTTCATGGAGAAAGCACATGTGAATAGGATGTCCTAATTTTGCTGGGGAAACACCACACAAAACTAGTAATATTTCAGTGCAGACTGGAAAGGCATTGACCTAGATTTCCGCCATTACTGTACAACACAACGGCCTAGCCTTGCTGTGAGGCTGTTAGCAGTACACTCCACAGCAGTGTGTCCAAGTGTTTAAACATGGGTGTACTGGTGGCAACAAGTGTTTAAACATGGGTGTACTGGTGGCAACAAGTGTTAAACATGGGTGTACTGGTGGAAACAGGAGTTGTATGGCACAACTGTAAGGCAGTGGTTTTTCTGAATGAAGTAATGATGTTTACTCCATAATTGTCACTGGTAACATAAAAAAAAACTGTTGATATTAAAAATGAAAATAATAGAATTATTAATAAATACAATTACAAAGTGAATAACTACTAATCATGTTTATTATCACTGTTTGAAAGTGAAAACGCAGTCGTCTACAAAGTGAATGGTAAAAAAAAATGAATATCTATTCATTCACAAATTAATGTACAAGACCAAATTATTGATGAATATTTAACAGTTCGAAGACTAAGATTAATAAAAGAAATAACCCAGGAAGTGATAATAAATTCATTGAAACACCTGAAATGCTGAATTAGGGGATCTTTCTCCTCATGTTTTATGAACATTCGAAAATTGGGGATAGATTTTTTTTTCTAAAAATAAATTTAAAAAAAAAAAGTGTACTGCAATATTTGAATATTTGAAAATTTAAGATAGAAGAAAAACATATAAAATAAAAAAGAACATTTAAAAAAAAAAGGTCTACCGAAGTAATGTGAGATTTGAACTCACGTACAGCTGACAATACAAATGTGCAAACCAACAATGATTAATAAACAACAAAATTATCAATATTCTACTTGAAACATGAAAAGGAATTTATAAAAAGGATCGTACAAAAGTTACAAAAGGCAGGATGGCGTCCGTGGTTCTGGAAGTCAACCGACTTAATCATACCCGAAATGATTTTTCTTTAGTAAAGGAAACGAAGTAACCATTAGACTATCGCCTGCCCCAAGCTTCTCAGCAAACACTACAGCTAGTATATTACACCACCATTGAACTTTGACCTCCCCAGTAGCAATACATTGTTACTACAGGGACATTTGCATACCGGTAGATAAACTACCAGACATTTGCATAGATAAACTGCCAGACATTTGCATAGATAAACTACCACTGCTACCCTGTTATAGTGGAGCATTTGTTTCTTTGTTATTAATAATAAGATATGATAATGTGAGTAATTCCAAAATAGAAATTGATCATCATTTGATCATACATGTATTTACTATTATTAATTTATTTTAAATAATTAAATCTGATTAAAATAAATAAACAACAATAGAAGTACATGAAATAGGAGTATGCCAAAGCTGTCTTCTATTTTATTCAAAAATTAAATTTTAAATAATAGTTTCTTAAAGGCATACAATCACAGATTAAGTTGTCATTATGGACCGAATTGGAGTTAAAATGCAGAGCACATGCATATAATCGCTTTTGTACCTCCAAATATCCTTTCACCGTTGTAGGATAGGTAAAATTCTACTGCAGTTTACATTTCCGGTAAAACCTGAATAATCAATTGGTAATGTACTGTAATATCAATAGACACATCAAATGTGCATACGTTCATGTAAAAATACATTTGACCATGAAATATGTAAACAAACCCGTGATCATATGCCTTTAAGAGACTTGTACAAGTCTTCTCAACAACTACGCATTTCCCAACCGCTTTGGTCTATTTTTAGAACTAATGTATTGTTATTGAAAAATTCCCCCTAGCTCTGTTGTCCATGGTCGCAATATGATCAATAAAAACAAGCCACTGATCTGTTCAACGTTAATTTTACACAATACACTCTCCATAGTCATAGTTTCCTAGGTACAACACACTGATAAATAGGTATTTCAAATTCCCCCACCTGGCATAAATATAGCCACAAAGATTTTACAGCATAGAAATATAACACTAAATTGTAGAATGGATTCTCAGGGGTAGGCTTAGCTGAGTGGATACATCGTTTGAAAAACACTTCCGTGCTTGGAAATTGGGTTCACACCTGATCTTTCCACTGGCGCTATCTTGCCTCTTTTGACGTTCTTCAATTGAAAACTTAATTAAATTAATAGCAGCAAGTTTTAAATCCCAAGATGTAATGGTAATTGTATTTTATCACAAAACAATGTAAAATGTCACAGACCCAGTTCAAATCCCATTTTTGCAAAAATGTTTTTTTTTTGTTTTGTTTTTTAAATTGGGGTTTAGAACCTCTTTAAAAATTCTTTCACTGATATCATGGTTTGTCAGTTCAGGACAGGAGGAAACCCGCAACATCCGTAGTGCTGAATGTTGCAGTAAACATGCCAGCACCTGCTGGTACTGACAGACCAATGATGATATCTGCATTGCCAAGGTGCATCCTATCAATATTGCATCAGAAAGGTAACATCCAGAAACTTTGATGCCATGCTCCTGGGATAGGATTTGAAATAATAATATTTATATATGTGTTAGCGTTGGCGTTAGCATTAGCATTAGCGTTAGCGTGTGCGTGTGTGACGTAAAATATCATTTACACTTACCCATGAGTATTTTATGTTCATATTTATTAATTATAGACTATATAAAACAGTATACAGAGGTGTACCTAGACGTCATTGCCAGTGTAGGCCTGGATATATCACGTTAATTAATTATGAGGGTGCCAAGCACTCGATAAGCTTAATTTAAGGAAAAAATGAAAGAACATAATGAAAGACTGAACAATCTCATTTTGAACGGCACATTTTATCCAACAATGATTTCTTTCTGTGGTTGCTAAGAGAATATAATAATGTGCACATTTATATTCCGCCAAATCCACGCTCGAATGCGGCATTCTCATAGCGCTACATTATTACTCCGGTCAATGGATCTGTGTGCCCTCAATTCCTTCTCAACTCCCTGGGGATCATACAACCCAAGCTGCCGTTCAAGGCGCTACAAGGTTATCATTCACATGTCCATTTCACCCTTCTGGGTACCCATTCTCTGCTGGGTGAACAGAGGCATTTTCAAACAAAGCCACTTGCCTAAGGTGACACCACAAGTTTTTCAGCCTATGATTCAGTGTGGGGCAGGAATGAATCCTAGATACTCTCAGGTTCTCGGTCACCCATCTACGAACCAGCCGAGCTCGAACGTGCTTCACTTTAACCCGAGCAGTCAGCCGTGCAATGCATGGCATGTCGATATTGATATTTTCAGTTACATTGTTGATATAATTAACTCCTTCAAAATAGCTTTGTTAAGCATTGCGCCGTATATATAGTTAAAACATTGTGTTCACCTGGGAAAGATAACTTGTTCCTCGTTTACAAAGTAAATAAAGTCTATGTATACAATTTTCAGGACTGTGGAAATAGACAGAAACTACCTAGATATTAGAAAATTAATTTTCAATTAAACATACATAGGTTGATCTGGAGAATCAAACTGTCATTATTCTATCACTTCAAGCTTTATACAATACGCCTTTAGTGCCGACATCATCTTTGGCCACTTTCTACAGTTGATAGATAATCTGTAATTTCGAGTACCAAGCATAGGTTATTGTTTCTATAACAGTATAACCTCAATCATATTTAAAACAAGCATAATACAAATATTTTACAGTGGTTTAGAGCCACTGTCCAGATTCTTTTGCATATATCACGGCTTGTCAATATAGGGGAGGAGGAAACCAGCAACTACCGTAGCGCTGAATGTTGTAGTAAACCTGCGAGCACCGGCTGGTACTGACAAGACCAAGGATGTTATCTGCATTGCCACTCTACAGACATCGCATTCTAGCAATTTCGCGTCGGAAAGGTAACTTTCGGGAACATCCTGCCCCGCATAACAAATTAACACAATTATTAATAGTGATACACTGATTTACAAACACCTAGATTCTTCCACCAATACACAATGGAAACTGAAATTTGATACATGCAAATTACGACTCTGATCGTGCAGTCATTGTTCAGGGTATTGAATTGGACACAAAATAGTAATCTGTAGGCCTATGCAAATTGCATATTAAAATAGTCGTAACTGCTATCAAACTTTTGCTGTTTTAATTTGTATTTTTAGCCAGATTGACACATTTCTTTTGCTTATACATATTTTCTTTAAATATGAAGACAAGCGTGTTGTGGCTCTGGCACTCCTGTATTCACAGTGTGATCATACAGGAACATATTTTTGAAATAAAACCAATTACATTCGAAAAGTGGCATTGGTAATATTTATATTCCATATCTGAAGAAGTTTTTTCGAAGATAATGAATTTGATTTTCCTTCGTTTTCACTTGAAAGATTATGTATAGGCCCTGGACTATGGGCATACATCATTGTTGTCAAAGTATGCTGATTTTGATTGGCGACTTTTAGCAGAAAAGTGAGTTTTTACACTGTCAAGTGCTACCATTGTTCAAAGACACAAACCGGCCAACACCTCACAATAAAAATGTTTTCCACAGATAAAATGACGTAATACCCATCATGTAGTATATAGCAGAGGGGAATAGTATACCTTGTGTGCAACAGTAACTCAATGCTCGTTGTATTGCTTGTTGTACTATTACAAATCAACGGGTGACATACACAAATCAAGCAAGGTTGTCAGTCCAATACCATATTATGCGATCGATCGGTCGAAGATTCCTTAATGAATTAACAGACACATGAACTGAGTACAGGAATCTACTAACATATGCCCGACGTACGACGGCAAGTTAAATTGCACTGCAGGCAACCTATTTATTAACATTCAGCACCTTTGGTGCCTTTGCAACTTGCCCTGACTAGCCCTGCGTACAAGTAACTCAAAATGTTATTCTGGATCCCTGCTCTGAGCCGACCATTCCTTGCTTTAAACTCTGAACTCTGACAGCCGAAGTGTAATCTCTTAATGTCTTTTAGTGTTATGCAGCCAGGGATGGAACCACTGTCAACACAACAACCACTACACTACACCACAGAGGCAATACCGTGGACAAACAAACATAGGTGTTCATGGTAAAGGCGTCATAGACGAGGTGTCTGTATTCCTTGTAGACAGTGCAACTGTAACAAGAGGATCATGCCGATCCTGGGATTCGAACCCGAGTTGCTGGATTGTGAGTCCAACGCTCTACCGACTGAGCCAAAG
>JAUTBT010079152.1:0-13024 GCA_032361225.1 Lepetodrilus schrolli | reverse complement strand
TATATATATATATATATATATATATATATATATATGGTATAGTAATTTACGGTGTTAATGGCAGTGTTCTAAATGGAGACATAAAATTATATGCTTGCAACGATCGAGTCGTAACTGACTGCATGCATGCTTCATTATAGATCGATAATATCCTGACATCTAGAAGCCCTTCTGTTTTAGCATTATCAACATGGCTTTACTGAATTAAAATATATGATATATACTAGTATCAAATTCAGTAAACTTATTATTTGCCACAATAATTCAGAGGATAGCTATATGGTTGCAGAGTGGCACAGAGAGATAATTATACTATGCGATTCCCCATGCCAGCCCACTACATGTTTTTGCACCAATCGCAAATACAAACAGCAGCTGTTGGGCATTCGGGGAAAGTTATTTTAAGGATTGTGGAAAGAAGAATAAATTAAAGGATCATGTATTATTTATCATCCTGCAATTCAAATTTGTCTTCAAGATCCAGCATACAAACCATCACCACTACCCAGCCACATACCTGACAAAGTAACTGCCGGTACATTTCTATATAGTAGGACTACCATGTCATACAACCATACCCAGCACATCCCGTTCAGCAAAACATACCACTACCATCAACTACCATCAAAATACCATCAAAATACCATCAACTACCATCAAAATACCATCAAAATGCCATCAAATACCATCAACACCAACCAATATTTCGAAAGTAGACCATCTTATGACGCCGTCACTGTAGAAAGATGAATGATTGAGAAGTGCAACCAGGCTACTATAGTATTCGTCGTCAACTATAGTTCTCATAATTGGTACCCACAGGCTATCTGGCATCAAAGAACATGCAAATCGTGCAATGAATGATTCACAGTCTTTGAATTGTCTTATTCTTGCTCTTCCCCGTGATCCAAACAATGTAAGATTATCAGAAGCTCTAAATATAGCTTGTCAAAGGATATTATTCGTCATGACAACGCTAAATCTTTAGCTGAAATCAAACAGCTTATTGTTTATATCGCATTATTTGTTGATACATTGTCATAACATGTCAAAGTCTTTGGAAAATATTTATAAAACTGAAGACAAACTTGAACCGGTTCTTGGGAATACCATCGGCTATGTTAACAGGTTTGATGAAACTCAAGAGATATTTACTCAAGAAAATTAATTAAGGTCCGGGAGACATTTTGTTGGGTAGCTTTCTACGAAATTTCGCAACTCGACGAGGAATCTGGTGTCATGCTTCTTTCAATTGGTCTGCACATTCTTGAGTAGTACCTGGAGCCTGTAGACGCTTAGAACAGTTCCATTGTTACAATAATGCACTAGTAATGCTAAATGTATGTCCAAAAACTGCTACTGACCCTTAATTAATTTTGTTGAGTATATTTTCATGTATAATTGCTTGTACAATATGGCAGCCCCCGACTTTACTTTGAGATCTACCATTACATCAGTATCCATTGCAAAACATTATGAATTTTGGGGGTATATATGGCAACTTGTACATTATATTCTATACTATTATATCAGCTGTATATGTACAATATCTCTGTTATTCTTCTCAATGTACATTACTAAATTACTAATCCCGTGCAAGCAACCATTACGTGTAATCTCATCGTTTATGTGTGTATAATTCTATATCACACAGTGCCTGGAAACGTTCTATGAATCAATATCGAAGTGGACCCCCCCCCCCCCCCCACCCCCCGACGGACGCCGTTTATTATCATAACTAAATCCATCAATGATGACATATGGTCGGCACTGTTAGTATGAGAATGACCGTCACGGTCCATTGTCTCCAGTAATCGCGGTAGTAGTCTTTATATTGAACATATTTATCCATCCACTGTTCTTCATACTGGTATAATAGTTCTCTACATACTGATAACGAGACTGTCGGTATATAGATACGACTTAATTAATTATGTGGTGTTAAATTAGAGGATTAAATGATTATGTACAAAGACAACGATGATGTGTTTATTATTGATGTTGTATATATAGGCTTTAATTCACAGAGTGGTACCTTAATACACTAATATTTCTCTCCCTCCTCCCCCCTCTCTCTCTCTCTCTCTCTCGCTCTCGCTCTCTCTCTCTCTCTCTCTCTCTCTCTCTCTCTCTGTGTGTGTAAATCACTATAATTTCAACATTCTACACATAGCAAATACACACAACATAGAACCTTTACTAGGATACAGATTGCCGAGTCACAATTACGCTCAATATTACAGGTGATGTCCTATGTAATAGTGGATTGGTTAATTGAACATTCATGTCAAACTGTTTCGCAGAAGTTGACCTTTCAAGTCACATGCTGGAATTGACCAATATCTAACATTTGAAGTGATTTAAACTACTGTATGTATTTCCTCTCAGAGCCAGTATTGGGTGATATATGAATTTAGCTTTATATTATTTTAACAACGAACAATTACAAGCATATGTCTACAGGTTCCGGGCACTCTTGAATCTTTCATAGGCACGGAAGAGGAATGCCACTAGATTCCTCGACCAGAGATCCGAAATTTCGTAGAAATGATTCCCAGCAAAATATCTGCCTGTCCTTAATTTATTTTATTCAGTATACAATATACGTTTTACAGTATATTTAATGGCTACTATTGTATGTATACAGCAAGAATTCAATTTTAGACCGAAGGCGAGTTTGGCCAGTTTTCCAAGATCAAGTTCTTCATTCTTCCTATTACTATATTGCTGAAACTACTAATTAACATAATACGTGCTCACTGCCTACCTGCGTGGCCAGAAGAGCGGCCCCTTTGAAGTTCTCAATTAGCACGAGTAATTCATCAGGTGAGATGAAAGGATGCCGTATTTTATTACCATATCTGGACGATTCTGTCTGACATATATCCAGGGTCAACTACAGATCACTGACCATTTACTCATACAGTCTAACCACGCCATGAAAAGCCTCATATTCCACGAGGGCTAAACGTGGTCAGTGAATGTCCCTGAACATGTATAGGTGAATTTTGTGCCGGACGTCCTATACTATTATCTCTGACCGATAAAGACGCACCTTTAGAATCGTAAAATGTCTGGCTTCTTTCTCTTTTATGGATAAAAAATAAGTTCCCAAAGGATATGGTATTTGTATTTTATTGCCAAATGTAACCCGTGTTATGGAAGTATAATGATGTAATCGTAATTGGCATGTCGGTGCATTATACATAGCGATTTCATGGTAACCATACCAACATAAGAACCAATTGGAATGTTAAACCTAAAATTCCATGTCACCCAGTTTACAGGAGTACCACGTGATACCAATATACACTAGTAATAACATTCATATAACATTATTGACTGTACGTGGTATCTGAGCTAATAATGATGTTTGACAGAATGAAGAAATTTAAACAAATGTTAATATACTCGTAAATATACAATTGTCTCTTAAAATAGGGTATGTACTAGTACTAATTATTTTCTGAATATTTAATTACAGCTGAAACTCGTCCTCATTCTTTATCGCATACTGAAAAAGGTGGATGGAGTTGTGATATGGATGTCCCTTATGAAGCATCATACATTGCTTCTACGATTTATTGTTAAAATATATTCAATTAAAGCTACTAATGCATAATTCTCCGAAGCTAGTGTCATGGACTATGTTATGGAGACATGTTTCAAACATCATACTAAAGTCAATTTCGCTGCAATGTTAAGTACATAAATATATTTAATAGTTTTCAACTTTTGTCACCCATATTCCCACCTCCACATCCACGAATCGGCTTCTTAGCATAAGTACAAAAACTATTGGTGTTATAAAATCTCATTTGTCTTGCCGTTAAGAAAAGGTTTTGTTTCTAAAAGAAATCAATCCCACCCTTGCCAGTGAATGCGGTTCATAATTAGTTCTGTCTGAAATATATCAATATCCATAGTTCTCCTGTTTCAATTGCTTTATTTTGACAAATTAAGAAAATCAATAAACAATTGTTAGGATTGCTCAAGAACCATACGTAATTGACATAAAGGAACGAATTCTGCGAAATAACTATATGTCCATGTTATTCATGATCATCTAGTAGATGGTGCTGAATTGCCAACCTGACGTCATATGCGCTGGAACTAATACATAATAATGTAGTAAAATTAGATATATTCCATTCAAACCCAAGTTTCAAAGAAACTGAACGTATTTTAAGATGGTCTCTAATCCAATTAACAGTTGAAAGAAGAAGAAGAAGAAGGAGAAGAATAATTTATTTAAGTGTCACGTGTATATAAAATAAATGGACACCCCTTCACGCTCCAATATCTATCCCATTCTCATGGGATACGTAGATCACGATTTATTAAATTTTTGAACTCCAATTTCTGTTTTAAATGCATTTGTATATTTTCACAGTAATACACATTAATGTACTATAGACTTGAGAGAGTTTATTTTAAGTCTATTTACGTCTTGTTTTGTTTCACCTGTATTTGTTGTTTTTGTCATATCTTTCATGCGTGAGTATCATCTCTTTTATGTCAAAAGAACTCGCCCATTTGGTAATAAAACATTTGATCTATTATCTTTTATAGTTATATACTAATATATTTTGTATATTCCGACATGCGTAGAGCCGATATTCTACAGACGACAAACAAGACCTTAGTTTCCTAGCAACCAGTCAGAAATATTTACTTTATTGAATTTATTGAATATATTAGCAAATATACCTTTATAATCTCGCCGCTCTCAAAGAATGTGTATTTACCAAGTCACACTATCAACATCTATACAATCTGCATGTTTTTATCTTTATATTTGTACGTGCTGATAAATTGCCACGATCCATATGAATAATAGATAGATCCAAATAGAAACCAAAAAGAAAAGCGAGAAAAGGAAAAAATGTAGATTAGAGCATATAGAGACATAAATCTTTCTAGATATATTCTAATATATCAATATTGTGCTTAACAACATTGCCAAGGTAATACTAATTCATATGTGGTTATTTTTATTTACCGATTGTCATTTTTTCAAATAAAATGGACGCAAAATAATTTCTAATTTGAAATAATTGTTCCAACATAATGCCCTTGCCCTTTAAATAACCATTTTATGACATTCAAATAAGCCAATCAGAGGTATACACTGAATCATGTATATGTATATATGCAATACGATTAGAAAAAAATGCAATCTGCACACCTGATACGGTTATATCGATCGTTCCACCTGAAAAATAAATCAATTTCTATCGCAGCAGAACGTCGCTTTGAAAATCTTAAATCAATGGCAACTACAACCTAGTGAACATAGTGGCAGTGTATCACTTTCCAACAATTGCAACTTTCGCAACCCAGGAAATTCTTTGAAGCATGAAATGGAATCTCAAAATGCAAAGGTTTCTGTCGAACAGCGAAATCGATAAAATATACATTAACCATTACACCATACATCGCACCTATTCTAAGGATATTCATTGCAACCTATAGAATTTTATTTAACAATTTGTTTCCTCGGTTTGATTTATTTGCTTGAAAGTCGTAAACAGCAACGAGTAAAAATTCAATGCTGTTCCCAATAGAAAGTATACCGCTGTGATACTTTTTATTTTCTTCATCAAACATGGCTCAATAGCGACAGGAAGATAGGTGAATACTCTTTGATTGAAACTCTACGAAATTTACGGTTGGCAGCGGATTAAACATGTTCGAAAAGTGGAGGAATTAAACACAGACATTGTCACAGTGTGCAGGTTGATGCGAAGATCAGCGAACCTGCAACAGGAATTAATATACCATATAGCATTAATAGATTCCATTATGTCCCATACAAAAAAAAATATCATTGATTAACATTTAACGATTTTATATTTTTATTATTACGTTTGGTTGCGCTTTCTCTCTCTCCCTTTCTCTCTCTCTTCTCCCTCTCTCTCTCTCTCTCTTCTCTCTACACACACGCACACACACACGCGCGCACACACACACGCACACACGCATACACACGATATACGTTCATCCGTGATCATGTCAGCATGTTTACTATAATTAGTTTATTGTAAATTGTAAAGGAATATGTAATTCGACCATTCACAAGGTTTGTTTGTTGCCATGGATACGGCGAGAGTTTGGTTGTTAAGTTGTGTTTACACCTGTCGTCAGGTTGGGGATGCTCTAGAGTATAGACGGGAACCTTTCAAATCAATTCTAGTTCAGTCCTGGTAACTATGGTAACTACACAAACACGTTTGTCGCATTATGCCAAAAAGCAGAGGCAATATTTAGACAAGATATCAAAGAAAAGAAGATCATAATGAGGGATATATTCTATGCGATTCCCACTTGTGAAATATTCATGGTTGCCGTAGAGCCAATGAGAAAGTATTAATGTTGAAAGGCTATTGTCTATGTGCCTCCTGAAGTCGTCAACGTTGGAAATAAAGGATGGGTAAACACAGTCATGTCCATGCAGCACTAACCGGAAGAACGCGGTTTCTACTAAATCCATATTTATAAGGCACTAAGCAAGTTGTCTCTATGTTTGTTTTTCTCTCAATTGTCAAAGAAACATGTGCCACGTTATATACTTTACCATATTACCTGAACCAATATATCTATAATAATTTAGCAATTTTAGCACATATGAATATAATGAAGACAAAACATATTGGTGTACTCCAAGGAAGTATATTTTGTCCGGTACTAATATACTATTTGTATACACGTATCAATACTGAGCTTCATGAAGCTATTTAACGAATTCGTTTCTAAAAATAACAAACACTCCACGCAAATCGATTCATGGACTGTACATTCGTTAGTTCTCTGGGTGTTAATATTCTTGGACTAACAGAAATCTTTGGAAGTTGGTCAGGTTGAAATACCGGTCACCTTATAGTTTCATCTCTGGGCCTGTTTTCTTAAATTATCGTGCTTTCCGGTCAGTGTCATGCATATCCGTTAACCGAACGGAGAACGCACGATATTGATTAATATTCACGACAGCCATAGTTTTTTTGTCTCTCCCTTTCCATCAGGACGATCTGATATCGATTCGGAATGTACATCATGCACTGATCTTATCTTTCAGCATATCAGAGTGCATATACCAGTGCATACATTGGTTTGAATCATTGGTTTGCTTTGATTCCAGAATCATCCTTCTAGAATAGCTTTGTCATAATCCATGCCTTGTCATCAATATCACACACCTCATCCAGGGTGGTGGGATGGGGGCGGAGGCGGGGGTGGGGATATCAGGGGTCGGAAGACCTCTCCCCTTATACCCTAGAGAGGTTGTTTTTTACACCCCCCAGACCACACTATAGATAACATTGTGGGTTAAAAAAAAAGAAAAAGATATACCAGGAAATCGTACTTTGTGGTGCCTATATTTTGTTATTTTCGGGAGCATGTCACCCCAACAAGCGTTTTTCTGTAGATACCAGGAAATCATTTTTCATAATTATGCATATATTTAAAATGTTCCGAGAGCGTGCCTCCGTCGGAACCAGTAGATAACTAATAATAGCATTAATCATCAACATGCGCTGTTCATACCTATTTGAAACATGCATCTTAGTACATTAATATTAACATGTACATGAAGGATATTTCTTTCACCAATATATAGATTTCAAGTGACAAACACCCTGCAAATGGGCTTAGATCCGCCACTGCCAGCGGTATTCAGCACTCACGTTTAGCAGACATCGTTTACGGTCATGATAGACTAGGCGGTTTTTATCGCAACAACAATGTTGATATGTTGCGGCAACATTTGTCTCCGCAAAACTTTCCTATACATTATATGCGACCGTATACTGAACGGAACATGTTCCTATTCAAGGCGATCTCCATTTCGTCGCCGCATCACATGGGAGACAAGAGATTTGTCACTATATACTAGCCAACAAATGTCGCACAAAAATCGCATAGTCTATAATGGCCTTTAGTCTCGTACAGTTGAGAGTCTTACACTCTGTGAAATAGTTTGTTTTTTTTAGAATTCCTGGATTTTAACATTTTGGAACATGTATTACCATGGTTATATTAGAAGTGTAAGATAAGATATATTTAATGTTTAGATATTATAAATAAAAAAAATAAAAAATATATAAAATAAAATAAAAACCCGTGTCGAAATAACATTGCAAGGAAGTGTTTGAAAGCTTAGAAAGTGTATAGGCCTACATATCCATGTGAGGTTATAGTAACTCCAATGCAAAGAAGAGAACAAGATACGTTTCTGTATTTATTCCATGACATTAAATTCCGATCCTGAATCAAAGAGATGATCCTGAATAAAAGAGATAAACTAACGGCCATACTAATTAAATATAGATGCTTATTATTGAGATTCAAATAAATCATGCAAATCGAAGAATACTCCTTAACTAAAGGTTTGAATGAACATGTTTCAACTCTCCATGTCAAAATGCATTTCCAACATAAAATATATATCGCAGCTCTTTCACCGAGTCATCGTTAGACGGACTCCAAAACGAATATTAATAGTTGACGTCAGCACTGGAAATCCTCAATCAATATTAAAGTTCATTACGGACATGTGTTACGAAATATTGTTCTTTTATACAGTCCTAGACATATATAGATCGACCCGTGGGATGGTGCCGGCCAAGTGCTACACCACTTTGGTTACACTTCACGTACAGGTGAATCATTTCTTGATGCAAACAAATCCCATTGAGGCAACATTGTTAATTCTATCACGTGACTGACGCTACCAGTTTATCACGCGATGGGACGATATTGATGAAGGGCGGATGTTTGTTTGTAATTTGCAAATAGACTAGATTAAAAAGGGATATATGTCTGGAATGAACTGAATTGTAAAATACCTCGCTAAGCGTTCCATTGAGTGATAAGCTGTAATTGCTGCATGACCTATTTCAAAAGTCGAACAGGAAACAAATTTAACGATGACATATACTAGGAATTGATGTTTGGAGTGCGTTACCTTCATGCAAGACAAACTCGCCATCGATATATTTCTTTGTCAGTTTATAAAGAGATGCTTTCACAGTGAACGGGAAACCACAAAGAGGAAATATTGTACCTGAACAAGATAATTATATTTCTGTGACTGTGTGCACTGTATGGTATCAGATTGAGCGTAGGTCTCCTAAGTCTTCCTACGGTTCTGGCATCAAATTCAGTGTAAGTCTTCATACGGTTCTAGTATCAGATTCAGTGTAAGTCTTCATGTGGTTCTGGTATCAGATTCAGTGTAAGTCTTCATACGGTTCTGGCATCAGATTCAGTGTAAGTCTTCATACGGTTCTAGTATCTGATTCAGTGTAAGTCTTCATGTGGTTCTGGTA
This sequence comes from Lepetodrilus schrolli, assembly GCA_032361225.1. Taxonomy (NCBI): domain Eukaryota; kingdom Metazoa; phylum Mollusca; class Gastropoda; order Lepetellida; family Lepetodrilidae; genus Lepetodrilus; species Lepetodrilus schrolli. The sequence continues at coordinate 3,695 of JAUTBT010079152.1, read as the reverse complement.
TCAGATTCAGTGTAAGTCTTCATACGGTTCTGGTATCAGATTCAGTGTAAGTCTTCATACGGTTCTGGCATCAGATTCAGTGTAAGTCTTCATACGGTTTTGGTATCTGATTCAGTGTAAGTCTTCATACGGTTCTGATATCAGATTCAGAGTAAGTCTCCTAAGTCTACATAAGGTTCTAGTATCAGATTCCGAGTAAGTCTCCTAAGTCTTCATACGGTTCTAGTATCAGATTCAGTGTAAGTCTTCATACGGTTCTAGTATCAGATTCAGTGTAAGTCTTCATACGGTTCTGGTATCTGATTCAGTGTAAGTCTTCATGTGGTTCTGGTATTATTCTGAGTAAGTCTTCGTAAAGATCTGGTATCAGATCGTCAGTAGGTCTTCATAAGGTCTGGTTTCAGAGTCCGATTCAGAGTAAGTCTATATGCATAGGGTTCTGATATCATACTGAGTAAGTCATCATATGGTCCAATGTGTTGTTTCTGGAAGCTCTGGAATCTAATACAAGACCATAATCATTCTTGTAGCGATCTCTTCAATGGCGATCTGGCACTTACGAGAGCACTATACTGGATATATGAGAGCTTCAAGAAAAGATATCCTGGTATAATTCTGAGTAAGTCTTCATAATTAATGTTCCGGTATCAGATTCTTAGTATATCCTCCCTATGTCCTGGTATCAAATTCAGCGTTCTCAAATCTACATGGCTCTAACGCAGAGATTCTAAAGCGTTTCGTTCTGCTAAGTTAGAACAGACTTGCCTGCTTCGCTCTCCTAAAACCTCACACACATAATGTGCAGTAGCAGTTATATATCACATAAGACACATTAACATTGAAGTAAAAATGTTTCATTCTAGTGTAAAATGTACGCGTTATGCATGCCAACAGACGATATAGAACAATATTTCCATATGATAGTTGAACCAAACTTTATATATTCTTCGAGAATTCTTTGTGAACCGAGATCCACATCAGTGTACAGAGAGAACAAACAAACAGCAAGGGATGTACATCATAAAATCTCATAATCCTATTCAGTATTCCCAACCTTATATTCCTATTCCACGGTTGAGGCTTTTAAACAAACTCTATTCTATATTTTATACCATAATTTGAATACGCAAAATTTCCAAAGGACGTAACCGATTACGGTCGTCTCGCAATGTAGACACAGAAACGATAGTTTCGCATTACCGTGCTTTCCCCTCAGAATAAGACCACCCATTGGTTATGGCAAGCTATTTCCCACTTGCTTACACCTGTGCAAACCACGTGCCACGAATGGTCAACATTGGGCCGGGTACAGAATCCAGACTTATGGGAACAAGAGGTGGTTCTGGGACAGACTTGCCCACGATACATGTTTTCATTGACGGGCACCCCGTTTCAACAACCGGATTAATTGTTTACTTTGGTTCGGTTGTCGTCTCTTGCCCTTTTGTCGAACGTCCCGAGTTTGCTGGATTGAATTGCTGATGTCGTCTGCTTGACATTTCTTTTACCCAGGCTGAACGGAAAATGCCAGCAGTCATCTTGGTGCAACGCATACCCTGTGTACATATAAGTATAACACTACAAACGGCATTTGAAATTCTTCAACACAACATGGGATTAAAGCCGAAAGTACCCTCGTATGTACAAAGGAATACTTAAATAACAATTACTTATTAGAATCACCGAATGTGAAACTTAGAGATTGCGGACAATGACCCCATGTTGTTCCTTGATGATTTATCGTCTAAATTGTCACGTGATGTTTCCAAAGTAGGTACCCCCGTGGCATGATTAGCCTACTACTTTAAACGGATGCGTAATATCGGCGTAATTTACATCAGGTCATTTCCATCTTCTGATAGTTCTATTGATTTCCAGTAGGCACGTGGAATAGGTCATACGAAGCCAGTCATGCGCACAAAGCAATAGCTTAGTTATTTCGTGAGATTTCTGTCCTGTATAACGTCAGTAATTAGGCTCGAAAATTAATGATTTATATTCGTTATACAACAGAACAAGCGTTTGTCTCCCTTTGTTGTGTGGCAACAGAAAACAAGTAATCCGCATATGTTTGGTTATAGGTATATAATTATACCGTGTACTAAGTTGGTTGTTGTATGGAAACCGGCATATTCTTCTTCATATGGTGATCCACTAATTTAATTAATTCCACAGTTGAATGAATGTACTGAAATTAAGTTGGTGGAGGATGGGTAGGCGGGGGCAGTCGTTTCCTATTTCGATTTTGTGTCCTGCTAATATGTTGATGATAAGTTTCTTATTGGCACCAAAATATTATTATTAACAGGGTAAAAAAAAATTAGATCTAAGAAACCGCAGCTAGGTAACCATCAGCAATTGAGACACAACTCCAACATTTTTGTTCACGCTGTCATTTAATATACCGTTGAGATCGGTGGTTATTTAATCAAACATAGACTATATAGTTTAAACATCATTCCAATTCATACTTGTATTATTAGTATTAGGAACTCTTTTATTTCTTTTTTACGAAGTTACAATTCCAAATTAAGCAAGAGAGGAATGTGTATCGAATTGATTAAGTCGTGCTAATTTTAGTTATTAACGAGAATTTCGAACTGAAAAACAAAGAATAAAAAGTAATTTTTGCCGTCAGTGACGTCATTGAGTAGAAGAATTGAGAATATCGCAAATGGGCGTGGCACGTATTGTCAGTTTCCCTCCAGACAAATCCCCTGCGTATTGAATTTTAAATTATGTATAGCTACAATTAAAATTATTGATAGCTACAATTAAAATTATTGAGAAATGTAAGTTATTTATTGTACTAAAAGTATCATATATCTGTACATGATGTTTGGTAGATATGATATGATAACACTGTTGAAATGAATGCTAGCAGATTAAACGGTTGTTTTCAATAACTTAAATTATGATAGTAGTACAAAATATTTATTGACTACTAGTATACGTATTCATATGCAATATAATTGTGATTACCGCAACTGTATATTTTCGTCGCATATGGGGGAAATATTTCCATTGAGACGTACAGGCAACAAAACAACAGCAACCGCAACTATATCTATCTATTATACTATATTTAATACATACAGAAACATACTTAGTAATGCCACTACTGATGGTGCTTTCATAGAATTGGGTGGCTTTGTCATATTTATTTTTAGAACAGGCAATGTAAGTGCGATTCGTAAGCAATATAGACCTATATGCTGACTACGAGAGTTTGACATTGTGTTATGTATAGGCGTCTGGGCATACACAGTTTTGATGCCAACGGGTTGAGCCTATATTATTTGAAATACAATTGATTTTAACAAGATACGCCTCAACCAATGAACATGATAATCTACCAGATTGATATAATAGTAATGATTAATGCACTTTGACTGTAGATGCACATTTCGTTCAGTAACCATAACAGACAACATATAGAAGGCGAATGGACGTGTAAATAGTAACACAGTTGTTACAAAACACCACGCGAAACACATACACAACACATAAATAGCAACCTATTATGTACCAGACCGCGTGAATTGTGAAGTTCTGAAGTCATCCGAAATCAATAATGTTATACCATATATGGATTAGCTTGAGTTGTGTCTTGATAGCAGTGAGTGTGTGTGTGTGTGTGTGTGTGTGTGTGTGTGTGTGTGTGTGTGTGTGTGTGTGTGTGTGTGTGTGTGTGT
>JAUTBT010079141.1:0-13024 GCA_032361225.1 Lepetodrilus schrolli | reverse complement strand
GCACGAAGCTCTTGTAGGCTATCTGAATAACACAGCGCTACAACTGTTGTAACGGCAGTTGTAAGTCCCTACAACTATTGTAGCCTACAAGAGCTTCGTGCAACTGGACCCTGGTTACCCGTGTAATACATTTGTATTCCTTCCCAACCCTACTATCTCAGCAAACAAAATGGCGACCATCAGCATCGTCGTCCTGTCAATGGCTCGTCAAGAGCAACATTTTAAATACAAGAACGTCAGAAAACCTCAATGTAGAGACCGGTTTCAGTAAGAACACACACAATGATATAACGGGGCAAATATTTACTGTTATATTTTTGGTTCAAGCTCTCGGTGTTTATTACTTTCCCCCACGATTTCAAAATCACAAGAATCCTCTTATTACATTTCCATTTGTCTTCGCGTTGAAGGTCGGACTGACTTGACTCGTCATGGTACCGGAAGTCAAAAACACGGTACACACTCCTCACAGCGCCACGATGTCGCCGATGTGTTGACTCTGAAGCTGGACCTTCATCTCAATTACCGTGTAGAGAGCTAGCGATAGAGCCAGCACTCCAGCCAGAATGTACACCTTGGTTTCCACGCACAGGACGTAGTTGTAACCGAACGCGATGGCGCATCCTGTCGCATGGACCATCCTGTACGCAGAGAATGCCGCCTCCTGTTTGTGGGAGAACAAGACTCCGAACAGCGCTGGAAAAAAAAAGCAAGAATACATTAGTGATTGGTACAGTGCCGACATCAGCTCGAAGATACAAGGAACACTTGGTTACTTGGTTACGATATTTAAATCGTAGACATAATTCCAGTAATAAAGTATGGGGATGGCGCAAACTATATATTATAAGTAAAATCAAATACACGTATTAGTATTTGAAATATCGTACGTAAATATATATTAAAATATCACGCTCTTCAGATAAGTAATGAATCAAAGTTGTGTGAAAGCTCTGGGTATAGAGGTAATTTCTTGTTAGGTGAAGGTTTTTTTACTATAGTAGCCCTATTTCTCCAGAGTAGCAGTGTCTAGTAAATCAAGGCTGTTTATGCCGGCTATATGTCTCGAAGCAAACATGTAGGCTACCATAGTTCCTTACCCTGCTTTCCTTGCGCAATATCTCATCTCTCTGAACGTCATTATGACGTTCGAGTCCTTCGTTTTTTTCTTATTTTATTAAGTAATAAATCCAGAAGGCATAATCGTTACTATTTTTCCAGCGATTACATCGTGTAATACCAATTTAAAAAGTGCAAAAAGCGAATCAATAAATAAATAATCCTCAATTTCTGACGTGAACCGGAGTGATGAAGTTCAACGGTTGCGGCGCCGTGCTTTGTGAAGTACAAAGGGAAGATAACTGCTGCTATTGATACACTGGCGTTTCTCATCCAACGAGATTTTCCAATCTTTCGTAACTGACGTTTTCATTAATAAAATCTCGAGTTGCCCGTAAATGTCTGGTCCCGTATTACCACGTGTTGACACCAGCGAGTGAAAGGGTCTCATGCACATCGATCTCGCGGAGTGGTGACGTAAACTGGGCGAGGGACCGGATGTGGAGTAGCACTCGCAAACATGACCCCTATCATTCCTTTCGCGGGGTGACAGGGCAATATCGATAAAATGAATCCTATATCCTGTACGAAAATGACATAATTAACCCATACAACAATTGAGGTAATACCGTACGCAAGTTATTGGTGATATGATATTCTTGCAACAAAATTTACATCGGCCGAGGAATTGAATTCCGGGTAATTGCACAATCATGAAAACTGCAGGGACATTCCGATGTATTTTTCACACAACACAATTTATCAAATTGAGCTTGCAAATTATGTTTTATATTACGCCATTACTCGTAAACACAATCCTAGTATTTGAATTGTCTAAATCTGACGATTCCATACACCCACTATATATACATTTCAGAATGAAGCAATATGACATATCTACAAAAAGAATACAGATTTAACAAATCGTCTTAACCATTTAATTACCAACCGACCATATAAACTGGTATAATTGACAAACTAGTTCATGTTTCCGAATACGATATAATTCTTAGATATACATACTAATTAGTCATTACTAAGCATCGCTAAATGGCACAGTAATTTAGACGGACTTCAAATACGAATTAATTTGTATTTCTTATTATTGGATTTCCTCATTATTTTGTGTATTAGAAAATTATCATATGCACATTTACAGTCAGCCACTTTGCAGCCTCACTCCATAGCCAATAGCTGCTCCTCTGTAATGTAGACTCTGATGCTATAGCTAGTATACAGAACCCAGGGGACAATCTGATCATGACGCACTCTAGGCGGGATTACCACTCACAGAATTCCCATTCCCTGTGACACTGTGTTTCTGTTCCAGCCAATACCATCGACTGTCATCTACAGGACGCCGAGGCTGTAACGAGCGATCTTGGCTTGACATTAATCTAATTTTGCAAATGCAATGGGAATATTAGTCCTGTAAACAACAATCAATCGCACAGCTTGCGTTCTCCGTGCTTAGGAGAAATACTTAAAGAAGCTTTATTGCGTGGAAAATGGGATCGCTTCCTTCTCTTCGGAGACAGCTCGACTGACGCTGTTTCCACGGCAAGAGAAATTACCGCCATTTTCAGGAATTACGTTGACGTAATAACCCAATCTTAGAAAGTTATGGACGAGAATAACCGCTAAATGGGGCATAATGTTTGTTATAGAAGTATTTTCGCAAGATTGAGGATATCATATTTTAAATAATACTTTGACGAAGCTTAGTGCAAATCCGTCTTGTTATCTCGCATTTAATACGAATATTGAGTTAGATATTCAGACTGGCGTAATGAAGATATTCAGACTGGCGTAATGCAGATATTCCGACTGGCGTAATGAAGATATTCAGACTGGCGTAATGCAGATATTCAGACTGGCGTAATGCATAGTGACATATACATTATTCGTAAGATTTATTTGGCATTTGACTAATAAACCTGATGCCCCAAAATTATACAAGTAAGCCTACACTGTATATGTAAGTCTATAGTCTATATATATAAGATACTTTGTTTCAACTACTAACTCGCCGTATGCATGTACTTCACGCACAATAAAGTGTATCATAATTTATCAAACAAAAAAAGGGGGGAAGGAATATTATCGTTTAAAAATTATTTCAACATTATATTTCTTTGTTCAATATCTAAACAGCCGTTGATGAAACTTGTTTCGGGATTAATCTGTTAATAATGATTACTATATTTCGTGATCTATATCTTGAAGTAATCTACTTTATTACAAAGGCAAGTATATATTCTAAACATATACACACGCACTATCCACACTCAGACACACACAGACACAAACACACACATACACACATACATACAAGCACACGTACACACACACACACACACACACACACAGACACACACAAACATACACACACATACACATATACACACACATACACACACATACATGGTATTGAGAGAGAGAGAGAGAGAGAGAGAGAGAGAGAGAACGTGTACGGCAGAACAACCACTAGTACTCTTTCAATACATCAATAGCCAATTAGTCAATGCCTTGCTATCTCCACCAACATGCAGATTATTGCACAAGGGGATGTGACCTGCTCCTTCGTCTTACAAACTTGGGCTCCTGGCATTACGACTGATTTCCTTGGACAATAATCCATTACCGAGAGAGAAAGGCAATCCATTAGTGCTGTGAGCAGCTCTGACGTTGGAATAGAACTATGCCGAGGTTCTCTGGTGAAACACTGTCTGGTTCACTTTGAATTGCCAATAGACTTCTACATTTTAGGAGGTAGCTATAGATATAGTAACAGGATATTGTAAGTTGAAAGTCGTCGGCGAGGTGACGTGTAAATATGACCGGATGCTGACATGGGGAGTTGTATAGGCAGCATTAGACGTACTGAATGCATTTAGACGAGTCCAGCATGGTGACATTGCGAGACACAGCCATGGCGTTGCTGTTTTCATACTATTATGAACTAGTGGTCTCGTTGAAGGCCTGACATGGTAACCATTAAAACCAAGTAAACATGTTTATGAATACGTTGATCTGTTTCACCACGGACATATGCGCCTCCGGAGTCCTCAATATGAAGAGTATGAGTACCAATGGCATAATAGGAATGCCATATATCAGGATTGTCAAGGGCATGCCGTTTCTAAGCAATCGATTGCCTAACTGCACTCACGTTTAATATAATGTATTATAACACTTCCTCTAATACATAACATAACATTTTTTATTGAAAACCATTGGGACATACGGAAAATGTAGCTTGTTAGTGTAGACAAATCAAATGCATATACTCTCAGGCGAAATACGGTTGACCATGAAAGATTTCAACATACCGTGATTATATGCCTTTAAAATTAACAAGAATTATGGAGTCCATTCAGCAAGATATTATAAACATACGCTCACTCACAGCCTGAAAGTCAGAAGAAAGTGTTCGTATTTATAGTCAAGGTATGCACAACTCGCTCATGCCGCCGTTAGAGTATCTAGCACGGCGACATACACAAGAAAACTTACTGTAAGTTTGCGTTTGCCAGATGGCGTCGCAGAGACCGAGACATCCGGCGACGACGTAGAAGTTGGGAACGTCCTCGGCTTGCGGCTTCCACAGCCACAGAACGATGAGCAGGCCCACGTTGAAGGTGGCTCCTGCCGTGATGAAGAGGAAGCGCTTGATGTGTTCGGTGATGTAGCCGATGACCACGCAGCCGATGGCGCTGACGGCACCGAAACAGATGAGGATGGCGCCGATGTTATGGACTCCCAGAGCACAGCTGACGTACGACTGGAAGAAAGGAAAGTGAAGCGCATTACAGCATTGTAATTAATACAGTATTATTGAAATGCATTGCCTCCCTCATAACAAAAAATATATATTTCCAAGTATTTATCTTAACTATATGTCATGATCAGTTACAATAGATCATAAGCGCGTCCCTCCGGACACACACACGCACACACTCATTCATACACACACACACACACACACACGCAAACACACACTCACACATACACACACACACACTCACACACACACATACACACATACATATACACACATACACACACACACAAGCGCGGAGATCATCTTAGTTTAGTGCTGTCTTTCGCTATGATTTACATGGAGTACCACTGTTGAGTGTGTGTTTGGGGGATGGTGAGGTGGGGTGGGGAGAGAGATAGAGAGAGAGAGAGATAGATAGAGAGAGAGATAGCGAGAGAGAGATAGAGAGAGAGCGCGAGAGAGAGAGGGGAGAGAGAGCGAGCGAGCGAGAGAGAGAGAGAGAGAGAGAGAAAGAGAGAGAGAAAGAGAGAGAGCGAGAGAGAGAGAGAGCGAGAGAGAGCGAGAGAGAGAGAGGGGGAGAGAGATAGAGAGGAGAGAGAGAGAGAGAGAGAGAGAGAGAGAGAGAGAATCTATGATCTCTGAGACAATAAAGGATTTCTACTAAACCTAGTATAACTGTAATTACAAGTACATGTACGTCACCAACGCGATGAAATCCCCAAAGGGTAAATAAAAAAAACTATGATGTGTATTATGAGATTGAATTGCTATGATGGTTCTTGTCCCGTCGTGTCGTGCTATTACGTGTCGTGTTATTTTCCCTGTGATCGTGTACTGTATATGGATTTGTATTGCATAATTTCCCCTATGTATATCTCTGGGGAAATTATGCAATACAAATCGATTATGAAAACTATCTGCTCAAATACATCGAAAATATGTTGAAATGCGATTTTAAGACATCACACGGTTTGCATGAAGTGAGGGGAACTAATGACACATCCCCCCCCCCCCCCGGTTAGCTACAGCTTTGTATGGCGAAAAGTCCTTTGCTTATACAGCTGCAAAAGAATAGAACGATCTCCCTTCCGTCATTAAACTCTCTGAATCCCTGCAAGTCTTCAAATTCGAACTCAAAATATTGCTTTTTACATAAGCATAATTATACTTTTAACTGAATTGACCAATACCCACATTCTTTCTTTGTTATATTATCCTGCTTATTTTGTACTATTTCATTTGACACGACGGATATAAGTAATTCCGCATGAATGACATAAGAATATTTAAAATTGAATTCCTGCCTAATCCTGCGATAGTAAATGTGTATGCAAGCTAAATATATTAAAAGTAACCTCGTGTATGGAAATACAAAATAACAGTCACACGACACAAACATACCCCGGCATATCCCTCTTAAGACCGATGTTTATATCTGCCAGAATTGAAATGCCAACACATGAGTTCCATGCGTGTGATGACGTGTTTCCACTAACGTCCAATACCAAGTCTCAATACCTAAGATCAAATAACTCTTCCTTGATGTGAAGATCCAAACTTCACAGTTAAACCAGGCAATTATTTGATAAAAGGATCAATGGACGAGACCACTAAGTCTAGATTGACTAAGAGTTCAATAGGAACTGCGAAACTTCAGTCAACAGTCATGGTTTGCAAATCAACATCTCGCTTTAATCCTTTATATTCTCAACTTTCTTCAAAAGCATCTAAGCATCCAATTTCTTCTCAGCCTTGGAAGACGTGTTAAGCATGTACACGGAATTGTTAGCTAGCGCTGGTCTACTAGTTCTGTCCATACATTTGGCGTGTCAAACTCACGAGCGATCGCCACAGTGAACATAACATGGCCATATTGAGACTCGATCACTCTTCTGAAATACCCTTCTGGTGATCCAGGTTTTGTTTGATGCCACAGACCGACTGACAACTGATACATTATTATGAGGAAAAGTTGATTAAAGCATACCGATGGCTGTCCCTAGTCATACCCAATGCACATGGGCTGGAACATCAAAGAGCCTCCAAATGGCGTTATCGATAGTCCTCAATGTTCATCTCGTTTTCTTTCCCTTTTCCCCCCAATTTTACATCGTCGAGGAACACATGACAAGCGCTGCCATTACGTGCTGGATTTAGACTGGGATACACACAGTGCCTGAGTCTCGTGAAAGTTAGTTCAGGAACGGACGGGGAATATTGCTGTTATCTTTCTATTCCTAAAATAACTGATCTCACCCTGACGCCACTATAGCTGCCATTTGAATTATTTTGGATGAAAGGAACGAAGACGCCCCCCCCCCCTGAGAATTCCAACCAAATGATTTGGAAGCAATGATACATTTCCGCCCACTGAAAATCGCATATACTATTTTTATTTTTTTATACAGTTGTAATTATTCGGTGTTATGCGAGAACACCTTCCCCTTCTTTGGTCGACAAAATCCCATTCTTCACAATCAGATTCTCTGAGTTATTTAACCTGGATAGTTCTCTTCCGTCAGACGGTGATTTGCCCTGACCGTAAAAGACGCAGCGGGCATCTTCATCAATATCGGAATACTCATTACAGATAAACGAAACATTAAACCAATCCATTTTCATATCGACGCCACATTACAAGTAAAACATAAACGCAGCAAATGGGCACTGTGAGTTCCCTACGCTCTCATATCCTTGTCCTGGCCCCGTCACACCAAACAATAATGACTTACTGCGCACCGCATATAAATGGCGTATTTCGTGTCGAAATAATAACACAACACGCTTTAACGTTGGCACCGGCTTGGATAATGGATGACCCAGATGAATGTCTGACGTTATTCTAAGCTTGGAGGCATGTGTATTTGCATTTTAAATGTTTACCGTCTATTGTAGAGGATATTTTCGAATGCAAGACTAAATGGTTGTATTTCCACGAAAGCGATTGAGCTGCGGTCGCTTTGGCGCAGCGCTCCGGGCTCTAAGCCCCAGTCTAACGGAGCCAGACAATTACATGCTGCAGGACATACAGATCGATATGTAATCACGTAATCGATATCAGACGCTTGTACAAACCAATTGTCAATGTAATCGCAGTAGACGACATCATTTTCGCATTTATATGGATTTTTTTTCTCTCCATTCATATCATGCCTTGGAACTACTTCTGCTATCCAGTGGAATGTTGGTATCGTAATACTGCTATCCAGTGGTACGTCATCCAGTGGTACGTGGATATCTTAATGTTTATATCAAGTGGTACGTTGGTATCCTAATGCTGCTAACCAGTGGTAAATGGGTATCCTATTACCCAATGGTACGTTGGTATCCTGATATCCTGATGCTGCTAGCCAGTGGTACGTTGGTATCCTAATGCTGCTATCCAGTGGTACGTTGGTATCCTAATGCTGCTATCCAGTGGTACGTTGGTATCCTAATGTTGACCATTGACACTATGGTACCACTACCTACCTCTGGTGACGCCTTCGAGAAGGAATTCATACCAGTATTCTTACCAACCAGTAATATCAGTATTCATACCAGTATTCATACCAGTATTCATACCAGTATTCATACCAGTATTCATACACAGATGGCAATCTTACATGTGTAAAACTACACGTTATTGCAAGTATATCCATATCTAGCCAGATCTTTGTATAAAGTAAACACCGTTGTTAATCCCAATTAAATTTTTTAAATAGCCCACAAATATTTATGCGCTCAACCTAATTACATCGAAAAGATTTAGCTTTTTTAAGATTTAGTATTAAATGATGTATTTAGTATTTAATGATGTATTTAGTATTTAATGATTTTAATGATGTATTTAGTATTACTGATGTATTTAGTATTTAATGATGTATTTAGTATTTAATGATGCATTTAGTATTTAATGATATATTTAGTATTTAGTATTTAATTATGTATTTAGTATTTAATGATATATTTAGTATTTAATTATGTATTTAGTATTTAATGATGTATTTAATATTTAAGGATGTATTTAGTATTTAATTGTGTATTTAGTATTTCATAATGTATTTAGTACTTAATGATGTATTTAGTAAAATGGTGTATTTAGTAAAATGATGTATTTAATGATATATTTCGTATTTAATAACGTATTTAGTATTTAATGATGTATTTAGTATTTAATGTATTTAGTATTTAATGATGTATTTCGTATTTAATAATGTTTAATGATGTATTTAGTATTTAATGATGTATTCATGAAGACAGATGTTCTTTATGTATTCCGACAGAAAGTTTTTAATATAATCCCCAGTTGTAACTTCGAATGTCAAGTATTCTTTCTGAAAATAGCTCTCAAAACCAAATACCAGTCATCTCAAATTGGCAATCATTTATTTCTCAATTGATCGTTTGGTTGGAACTATTGGCATTAGGGCTCAAACGATCAATGATCGAGTACCAGCAAATAGGGGGGTTCAGAAGACGACATTGATTGGCTGTGGTGATCACGTGGAAAACTTCTACCTTCCTTAAATCGTTTAACAAATGTTATTGGAGTCAGTCTGTAAGAAATCAATCCTACCAATGTCCAGACATAAAATAATACATTAACATGAAACCACCATCCCACAGTAAAACTATATCAAACACAAGCAGTATAGCTATACCATGACACAACAGTACTGTCTCAAATACAAAAAGCTGACGTCATGACCTATCGCGAAGCAACGTCCCCTCGAAATGTACAACAAGCTTTGCAGAAGACGATAGAGTCGATCCAAAACATAATTGGTGCAAAGACCTGGGGGCCTATTCTCGAAACGTTCTGACGATCTTCTTAGCCTAAGAATGTGCATACTATTTTAATAACCCTATTATACGAATCTGTAACATTGCCGTACGATCGTAAGAACTTCGAGAATAGGTCCCTAGGTCCCGATATTACGAAACGTTTTGAATACGAGTTAATGCTTAAGCTCAAACTTAATATGGGGATTTATGAACAAAACTTTGAGTTTAACATGAAATCGTACTAAAAAAAATACTCAGGGCAGAATCGTTTCGCACATGACCCATTGGGTCAAGACGTGGATGTTTTCCCGGTAATGTTTAGTGTGGCCATCGTCAGTCCACTGTCTGCCCCGAAGTGTTGAATGGTCCTCAGGTGCAACAGAATACGACTTTTCATCGTTGATGTTATACAAAACCGTCTCAAGTTGTGTCTCTATGCATATTTATCTGCATCTTATACCAGACTGTTGTGTGGCACCGAATGTTAAACAAACATAAATTTTTCTCCACGGAGGCGAGCAATGTTCCTCATCGATGAATCCCACCAAAGTAATATCGTTGACCCCCCTCGGCTGTAATCTGACACAAGAAGGGCCAGTGGATCAGTTCCCGTTCTTGCCATTCAGCGATCAATTGGCCAAGCAAAGACTGATTGAATCGTGTTTCTGGTCTTTCGCATGAACGATAGTCCTGCTGGCTCCTGCGCCATACCAATAGCTGCTTAGCCATACCAACTGATAGCCGGCAGCTATTGCATCTCCTGAATGATTTGACTAGTCCTTGGGAAGAAGACGGTTTCATCGGCGCTTAATTCTACTGCTCAGAGAGCCGTCGAGCGGAAGTAGCATCACTGGCGCGACATCATTGCCTGCGCGCGTCTTACCCTTCAGAAGCAAAATAGTTCGCAAATTAATCGCACGCAATTCTGGTGCGTGATACAAGGCAAACAAAAAATCTTTAGAGTGCAATACAACATATATTAAATAATCGATTTCTATTACGAAATTCGCTGAAATTATACTCGAAACCCTAGAGGCGACATGAAGTTTGCTAAATCATCATTTTTCAAAAGTTCACATTTAGTTAGAGAAAATTGCACATTACTGTGTTTAGATATATTTTGTCTAACGACACTCTTCCTTGAAAAGAATTAATTTGAAAAAAAATTGCCCTCTATCTTCATGTGATGAGGAAATTAAATATATAATCCAAGAATATTGTCACAGTCGTCATGCGGGTCAAGCGAGCATGTGGTTGACTTTAGAATAAAATGTTTAAAGGATATTTAGCTGATGTATCCCTATGTTCGTCATGGTGTACGCGCGCGCGCGTGTGTGTCTGTTTGTTCGTGTGTGTGTGTGTGTGTGCGTGTGTGTGTGTGTGTGTGTGTGTGCGTGTGCATGAGTGTGTTCGCGCCTGTGTGTGCGTAAAAGTATGCATTCATGTACTGAATCTGTATTTGGGTTTGTAAATGTAAATACTGTAAATCAGGAAATTAATGCGTCACTAATTTAATGCGACCTCAAGCTTTTAGACATAAATGCGACAACAATTAAATGCGACCGACCAGGCCTCTATTCATGTTTTTTTCCCGGACCTACCTTTCATTATTTTCCATAATGCGTAGGATTTAAATGCGGCCACAAGCCAATATCATTTATCGCATTAATATCCTGCTCGCATTAATTTCCTGATTTACAGTATATAATGTGCTGATGTTTTCGTTTTAATGCTTTCCACATTATATATAGTCTAATGCTATCTACATAGAATGCTACATACAGCTGCTTAAATTATCGCTTAATGCTTTTCTCATCTGTATAATAGTTTTATTAATAGAATGTGCTGTTAATAGAATAGTCGCGTTAATAGAATAATTATACCAATCGCGTTTATGCTTTCCCCATATGAATTATAGTGCCGTACAAAAAATATATGCTATGATAGTTGTGTTAATATATTAGTCACGTTATGCTTTCCCTCGTCTGTATATACTGTAGTGCTGTACCAAGAGAATATATGCTACTCGCGTTAGAACATGATAGTTGTGTTAATATATTAGTCGCGTTATCCTTTGCTCATCCGTATTATAGTGCTACCAATAGAATATGCTAGTCAAGAATAGATTATGCTTTCCCCACCTGCATTATAGTGCTGTACCAATATAATATGCTATGATAGTTGTGTTAATATATTAGTCGCGTTATCCTTTGCGCATCCGTATTATAGTGCTACCAATAGAATATGCTATTATAGTCAAGAATAGATTATGCTTTCCCCATCTGCATAATAGTGCTGTACCAATAGAATATACTACGATAGTTGTGTTAATACCCCGTATATAGGTCGCGTTATGCTTTCCCCCGCCTGTATATATATATACAATAGTGTTGTACCAATTATTGAATATACTATGTCAGTTGTGCTCATATATTAATCGCATTATGCTTTCTTCAACTATATTATAATGCTACATTTTAATATGTCATGGTCTCGTTATGCTTTCGCCATCTGTGTATAGTGTTGAGATGCCGAACGAAGATATTAATGATAGTATAGTGTTTGATAATTTACCCGATTGATTTAATTAAAGTAACTATATAATTGTAGTTCCATAACTATTCAGTATCATTGGTTTTTATAAACATTTGCATATATCGTGTTTCATGTGTAACACAGTCCATTTTTCTAGTCGTGAGTATTAGTATTAAAAGGAACCATGGAGAAAACTATATTTATTTCTCCAGTTTTGGACTAAATCGGAGCTAAAACTGAAAGGTATATTCACATTGCAGGATCGTCGCAAATGGGTGAAAGATTCCCACAGCGACGTTAAACTCCATAATCACTCACTCTCTTTGCAGGAAACTCTTGATACACCTCTGACACATCAATTTAACTTATTTGTAATAAAGAATTAAATACCGATATTTAATTAAACTCTCTCTCTCTCTCTCTCTCTCTCTCTCTCTCTCTCACACACACACACACACACACACACACACAGACACACACACTACATGTGTATTTGGAATTTCAAAATCAAACTTTTAGTAATGTCAAAAACTGTCTATTAACTGACACGGATTAGATGGAGAATGCTTTCTTTCACATGTATTCTAGTTACACAAAGCCCAGGAGTGTTGCTTCCGTATATTCAACTGTTGTACAATGGCATCTGGGAACATAATAATGGTTCTGTCAATATCGCATAAGGTCGTACAGAGCATTCACATAGCTACAGAATGTTGGTACTGATATACTGGTATACATTACACATAATAGTGCTGTATGAAACCAATCATTTGTGGTATCGGCCTGATGGTCTGTATGAGGTGATTGAATTGGGCAAATGTGCGATACCTTAAAGCATCTCTTTCTTTCTTTCTCTCTCTCTCTCTCTCTCTCTCTCTC
>JAUTBT010079130.1:0-13025 GCA_032361225.1 Lepetodrilus schrolli | reverse complement strand
GCGGGTTTCCTCCTGCCCTAAACTAACAAGTCGTGATATAAGTGAAAGAATCTTGAAAGCGACTTAAAACCCCAATCAAAAAAAAAGAAAAAGAAAAAAAAGATGAGCATGTGACCAAGAAGTCACGTGCTGCAAGAAAGAAAGAGAGGCACCTATTTCATCTCGGACTAGGAACTCCAGCAATTCAACCGCTTTCAAACGGTGCTGAAACTTACCGCCCACTTGAGCTGAATATTGTTTCTCGTCTTTGACACAAGCTTTGGTGGTGGCGGTGCCTCGGGCTCGCAGAAAACAGTCCGGAAACTGACACTTTCCGTGTGATTGCCTTTCAGCTTGTCGTGAAGTATGGTGCACACCCGTAAGTGATACTCTGTGGCAGGTTTAAGGTCTTTCAACGTGATTTCCGTCGCATCGCCCCTGTGAAAATAATGTACAGAAATAAGACTCGTTTTCAAAAATTAATCTGAATATAAAAATGTATTCAAACCAAAAAAAGAAAGAAAGAAAAACAATAATATTATACTGTATTTAAAAATGAACCGAGAATTAATATGATTAACACTATCCCTGCTGGATTAGGCACAGGTATAGCCCTTTAGGGCATCTCCGGTTGCCTCCAGCATGGAGAGGGTTAAAGCTGCTTCCCTTTCATTTTCGAGCAAATTCAAATCCCGAAGTAAACAAAAATCGAAATACGAGTATTCTTGTCAAAATTGAAAATAGATATTACAGCTTCCATTCAAATTTCAATTATAAGTTGTGTATTATAGGATCCTACTGGAGGTTATGGCATGTCAGTATAGCAAGGCATACATAATAATAATAATAATAATAATAATAATAATAATAATAGATTGATTGAATTAGTGTTTTTCGTCGCAGCAGGAATATTTCACCCATACACGACAATAATAATAGATAATAATAATATAAAATAATAATAAGACTACTCATAATGTGCTATAAGGTATAATCAGATAACCCTTGCCACCAACAGTCTCAGATTTTTTCACAAAAGATTAAGTTTACTTTCAGACCTATACAACTTACCAGTACTTAAATTAATAAACCGGTAATTGAACTTACTTGTAAACAGGTTTGTACTTTGTGTCTCTGCCTTTGTCGGAGAGTAAAAGTTCATATTTAAATTCAGAGGGGTCAAGGTCGTGTTCGCTTGTTTCTACATCTGGGGGTGATATTTGTATTAAGGCACTCCTAGCCTCAATATCTGTGACCTGCAGTACAAAAATAGAAATAATATTTTGAGTTTGACGCAGTATTAAAGCACCATAGAGCCTGATTTCTCAAAACATGAGTGCCATTAATTGATTATGAATGCAGACGACTTTGTTCCACATGTATAGGACATTTGGTTTATTTTTTATTCATGATTTACAATGATGCTGCATTTTCTACTATAGCATTTTCTACTATAGCATTAACTCATTACACACATTTCGTTTGAAAATTGCTGAAATTTCGGCTGGAGTGTTAGCGATGTTTGTAGAACTTGTTTGCGAAGGTTCGACCTGTCAAGCCGATATTACGGATGATAGAATATTTCTCGTTATATTACAATAAATCTGTGAACTATGTTCGAAAATAGGGGTCATTCGAAAACCTGTAACCAAATAATATACAGTGCAATATCGGCACTCGTTGGGACCAAGATAAAATGCTGATCTTGGCAGTGTCACTTTGCTAAGTTTATCAGAGTTGCGTTGGACTTGGCTCAATGTCATATGTAGCTAGCATAGCAGTTCAACCTATTGTGCTAAAGACAGTTCAACACGCATATATTACATATTACTGATCGCTCTGCCATGATGATACAAGCAATCTAGCACTATACGAAAAGAAAATATATACCTACACATGGCACATTTAACAATTTAGTGAGTATACTGTATACCAGGAAACTTTTGAGGTATTAGAGGTTAATTTGTCAACCTCGAACTAATTCTACCCACTAAAGTTTCCCGACGCTGTCAGGTTCAAAACCACACTATCATGCATGAGAGCCTCGTGCGCGTCAATATAAATATCTGTTTGACATGCACAGTTGTCAACGTTGTAATAACGTACATGTACAACTAATCATCATATATTTCAATAAGGAAATAATAGCAACAGTAAATTTAAATGCAGGAACATTATATTGAAATGCTAGACAGAAATATTTTATTGAAATGCTAAACAGGCATCCTCGAAAATAGCAATCCGCGAAACAACTTTAGTCCTGTAACCTCGAAATTTCCCAACCTCGAACATTTCTGGGTATACGGTATATGTATAGTAATCCCATTGATCAATTGTGTCATCTTGAAATGAAAGACATGCGACCGGGACATCCAAGACATGCCAGCCAATAATGTTGAGCAATGATCACTGGAATTCTAAGCCGGTTAACTCAAAGATGAGCAATTCAGTGAGTATACCATGTAGGCTTATAGTAATCCACTGTGTACCACGACTGCGACCATCAACAAAACAACAGCCATTGTTTTCATAATAATTTGGCTCAGTTGATACCAGGTAAATTAGTACTAGAATAACACATCCGGTCCTCTTTTGTGATGCAGGTATAAGGAATAGAGAGATGCCGGTTTATTCAAACATTAAATAATATTAAATGCATTGTTGCTGGTCGGGACTTTAAAATTATGTTGATATACGCAGATTGCTGTAGTACAAAGATGCCGGTATTGCACTAATGTATCCCTAGAGATACTGCAAAGAAACTCACTAATTATAATAATAATAATTCATATTGCACCAAATCCTTGCTCGAAAGCTTGCTCATAACACTACATTATTGCCCCGTTCAATGGATCAATGTGCACTCATTTCTCAACTCCTCAAGGATATACACACATATGAAAAGACACCAAGAATTATAGGCGTATTACAGCGATAGAAACTTATTAGGATCGTGAAATCATGCAGAGTTATCTCACCTTGGGAGGGAGCATATTTGAGAGACACTGGATAAGTAGAGAGTTATCTTCCTCCACCTCGGAGGGTCCATTCTCAGCTGGCGGCATGTTTGACCCGCTATTGGGATGAACCTCGCCATTTACTGAAACCAGAAATTAACGAACATTTAATTTAGCCACTTCAAATCTCACATATTTTAATATACATAATATACATTCATGGTCCATAATAAAAGTTAAATCTCTCATATTTGCTACATTTCAGAAATTATATTCAATTGATGACCCATGACACAAGTGACAATTCAAGTCAAAATTTAATTTCAAATCTCATATTTGTAATATTTCAGAAATTATGGATGGGATAACCCACAACAAATGCAGTCACATATATGATAAATGCATGTACTGGATTCTCCAATTCTCGAATGTACAATCCGATATATTTTTAATAATTTGCATATACCATTGACAATTTGGAGTTGCAAATTAACTTCTGAGCAGAAATTACAAAAATGATTCTTAATAAAATATATATTTAATAAAACCATTCGGAAATAGTGTATGACGTATATTATGAAGTTATAAAATTAGGAGATTGTGGATACAACATTTATTTTTCTTAAGACTGTCAAGAAATGAATTTCCATGTCACCTCACACATAACAAAGCAATCAAATATTCTGTCTTATGCTAGAGTGTGAATCAGTAAGCAATATCAATTACAGGTCAATAACTACATATTGCTCATAACCGGGTCGGTATGTTGTTATGACCTCGTACTGGTTGTCTAGACCTTGGGGAGATTTGTGCTCAGACTTCTCAAATGACCTATTTGTGAGACGCAAGGCCTGATTTATGCTGATATTAACATACATGATAAACATACATAGTCCTATGATTTCCAAGCACCGAGTAATCCGAGTTTTAATACATGTGCATGCTAGTCATAATCCAAGTTGTCGACACGTCACATAAATCAAATCTCATGTTAAGTCTTGGCTGCAGAAGATATGCTGATTAGGCTATTTTTCAAAGTGAAATTTCACGACTGTTGCATGCAAGAATTGTTTTCATTGTTGATTTTTATCATGGATTAGTTTGCGTCTAGATGTCATGTTGAGAAATAATCAGAAAAGAGAAACCTAACTAAATGTTTTCACCAAAATTGAAAATAAGACCATGGCAATATTGGATGTGTGTGTGTTTATGATTAAAAGAAAGGCCAAGGATCTATATCAGGCTCCAAGATTACGAAACACTTCGAGTACGATTCCATGTTCAAACTTAAATTTGATATGCAGATATGTGAACAAAACTTCGAGTTGAGTATATTCATTTTTCTGGAATGCTATTGTGAAATAATCATTACATTATCTAAAAAGCAATTTGATCATTAATATTACTATTGAGATACTAATTTTCTATTGGTAAAAATAAATAAATTGTATTTTCTTAAATGTTTTATTGTAAAAAAAATGATTCAAAACCCAAGACTAAGACACAACATATGGTACCGACATATGGTACTGTAGTGAGACTGAAAATAATACTGTTTGCAATAGATAAGGTGTATTTTAGTACAGACAATTTACTGAGATATCCGAATCTGTTAGCAATAAACTCTGCACTAGTGAGATAGGGCAATTTTCAAAAAGCAAACCTTTTTCATTGCCTGCATTCTATGGAGAATAAGGTTGATGGCTTTTGACATTTCGTAGCTGGGGGGAACCGTAAATGGACTTGATAAGCAACAAATTGCCATCCTACCAGATTGGGTTAATAACCATATTTTCCAAAAGTTAGGATATCTGAGGAAATCATAATAGATTTTGGTTGTGCTTAGCATTGACGGTGTGTTGCTGAGAAACTTAATCCACGTCAAAATACTCTGTAATGTCCTTTGAACTTTGTTCCCAACAATTCTGACTCCAATGTAGTAATTCTGACTCTTTTGTGTATTCATGTGATAATAGTGTCTATATTTTCCATGATTAATGCATATGCACTGATTTGAAATCAAAGTTCAAATGCTCAAATAGTCGTGATTGTCAATCTTACATTACAATTTATAAAGCTAATTAAAAATTAAATAATTGAAACATGCATATTCTTATCTTGGCTCGATTAAAATAAGTTACAAATATCATTACAGGAAATCTGCGGTTGAAAATCATTAAAAATTAAATTGCCAAAGAATGTCTTTGCCAAGGACTATGGTTGCATTTACAATGTTCACTATATAGAAAATTGGCAGATAAATAGTTCTATAATAACAATAATAATAATAATAATAATAATAATAATAATAACAATAATAACAACAATAACAATAATAATAATAATAAAATAATAATAATAATATACTAGTATTATACTAGTACGAGTATTTTTATATTGTAAGAAACACATCCATTTATTGTAACCCATTAAAAACCATAGCCCTGCAGGTGGTAACCATAGACGACCACACAAATTATGCAAATTGCAAAACAAACTTCAAACTTTGTTCACTGCCAATGAGCTATAACGTTGATGAGCCCTGCCAAGCAATATTCCAGAAAAAAAACAGACTCAATATTCAGTCCAATGAACAAGTTGGACCACTTGATGCAAATAACACCGTTCTTGTAGTGGAATCAATAATGTCAATATATTACTAGATAAAACTGACACTCCCCGACATTGAAATTGTTCGGTGTAATTGCACAACTGACACGGGATAACAGTCAAATAATGCATGCAAGCACGTAGGTAGACACAGACAGACAGACAGACAGAAATTCTTAAAGGATGTTTGCGACACATTTTTATCAATATCAATGTCATAACTAAACACATGAAGTATTAAATACACATGATACAGGACTTTTTTTCTTCTTATTAATGTCAATTGTATATGGATGAGCTGATGTAGAACTGATCATGCCCTGAGATTAAGAAACATTTTCAATATGATTTCATGCTCAAGCTTTATATGGGGATTTATGAACAAAACCTGAATTGAGCATGATCGAGTTCGTACTAAAATATGATTCGTGTTCTCGGGGCCTGGAATTTAAAATCCTTAAAATTGTTGGTAGTGTTAGCGTTAACATTCATCCTGAGATGTCAGAGATGCCTGAAGAGAGTGTGGAAAGTGTCAATGCGTTAACATCTCATTTGCTAATATTTGTTTAAGAGTATTCCATAGATGTACGTGTGTAGGCCTTTCAATATTATTCCCGCCACTGATGTTGCTTGTGCATTTAACTTCTTTGTATAATTGCATCAGTTTCCAAAACAAAAATGTGATAAACTATATTTACATAGTAAAGTAACATATTAAATAAATATTAATAACCTTTTTAGATAGGAAAACATGGACGGTAAATGATCCAATATGGCGGTTGACATCTGCGTTCATAACCGCGGTCACATTTAACTTAGCACTAGACACTCCATAATCTCAGAGGGTTAAAGTAAATCAATAATATATAACTTATATTGATTGGTATTAAATTTATATGAAAGGAGCCCCTGTAATTCTTCTTGTTCTCTAGTAATTTAGACTTGCTTAAATGCTCTAGGGAGATATTTTGAATAGGAGTAGCACTAAATGTAGGCAATTTAGGTTTCATGAGTACAAAATAATATAGTTACCTGGTTATGTTTGTAAAAACAAACTAAATGGATTACCAATAGTCTGTCATTGCTATCAACAAAAGTAGAATTATATTGTTTATCTATGCAATATTATGGACTCGCCTAGTGGTCTTGGAACGTTAGAATAATTTAATGCAATTAGTTATAGTGTTACACATTGGCAATTGAAGATAAACTTATATGAAGACACCACTAAAATTATTTTCTAAGCATAGACATGCTTGTTAACATTTTACGACGCTAATAGGTCAATAATCCACTGGTCGCTAAAGTTTTATGATTTACAATATCAGCTATAGGGATTGTAAGTTGGCCCAAGATAGCCCAAGATTCTTTCAAAATGGTTATAAAATGGAACTATAGGCTTTGATAAACATTCCAATCAAGGTAAACCACGAAAATATCTGTAGATCATATATCGTGAACATTATAGCATGGTTGCCAAGAATGACATTGGCATTTTTACCTTTTCATTATGACATCATAATGGATATCGTCAGCTGTCAGTCAATGTATAGCACATTTAGATTTAACCAGTTTATGTCACTAGATTTTAAATGACCCTCAGGCTATCTCATGTCTACTTATAGCCTCTATTGCTGCAGTTTGTCTAGTATGTCAAATTGACATTGATACAGGTTGTCAAGTATGTTACAGGACATTTCTACTGCTTTGCCACGAATGTCATCATAGGACAGTCATCATAGGCATCATAGGACAGTCATCATAGGACAGTCATTTCTACCGTTTGACAAGCATATCATAGTGCTTTTATACTGTTTGTTATATACGTCATAGAACATTTATATTATTTGTCAAGCATTTCATAGGACATTTCTACTGTTTATCAAGTATTTCATAGGACATTTCTAGTGTTTGTTTTGCATGCACATTTATATTATTTGTTAAGTATGTCATAAGAAATGTATACTGTTTCATTGTAAATAGGACATTGTTGTTGCTCACCTCCTGGTGGAACTCTCCGTCGGGCAGGTGGTCGACTTTGTTGATAATAGTTGTCATTTCGCCGCTGTTGCAATTTCTTCCTTACTTTAGTCCTCTGTCTCAGTGTCCTGTCTTCTGTGGAGTTGACTGGGGGACTTGGGCCTTCATCATACATTGTCAAATCAGTTAGGCCTTCGTCATACATTGTCAGATCAGTTACTAGTCGATTGCAAGAAACAATCAACAAATGTCAATTGAAGAAAATACACAGCTGTTTTGTGGGCACTTGTCAAACAGATGGGCCTGTTTCTAACGCCTATCTCGTTGCGATACCGAGATTACTTATGTCCTAAATTTAGACCGATCAATTAATTGACAAATTGTCTACAGAATAGTTGCCAGATATCTGCAGCATAAATAAAGATTGTCCAACACATACGATGCACATTGGCTGTCAATTTCACTGAATTGAAATATGCAGCGGTTGAGATTATTTCATAATATTTGACGTGTCAAAGTGTACGTCCACCATTTTAATCCGGCCACTTACACATCACTTCCTCTAACATATCAAAATAATGTCTCACAATAACGCATAAACTGTATGTAATCAATGGATATTTCATTTCAATGAGATAATTAATGATTCCGATGTATTATTTTGAAAGATAATTAATCACACTGTCATTTTAGACGGAAATATTTTTTTTGGTAAATGGTGCAAGGGACCTATCCTCTCTATAAGGCTACGTTGGTAAACACAATACCTCAATGTTGGGACAATGTGGGGAATAACACTAGTGACTATATATACAGGAGACATGAATGACAACATTCATATATAGTGTATGTATAATTTATTGTTATTCTTGTTATTGGAAGGCGTGTCTCATACGCGAACAGAAAAATATGCTATTTTATCACTTCTTCTATTTTTCTAATATAAAAATCAATTTGTTTCGAAATGTTCAATACTATGGATAGGATATAGACGTGGAAATCGACTCACCTGAGGAATGAGCTGGGGCATGGGTGTTGCAATGATTGTGTTGGGGTTGTGTCTGTATGTGGGGCATCCCGGAGTGCATGTGGGGCGGGACCGCATGGGGGTGGTGGTGAGGTGGGTGTGTAGGGTAGTGGGGCTGGGTGGTGTAGTGGGGTCCATACGGGTTGGGGTAATACTGAGAAGCACTGTTTGGTCCTCCCTGAAACATACAAACAAATATTACACAATGTACATATTGATAAAATAATTACACAACGTACATATTGATAAAATATTACACAACGTATAAATTGTTAAATATTACACAACGTACATATTGATAAAATATTACACAACGTACATATTGATAAAATATTACACAACGTATATATTGATAAAATAATTTTAAGAAATACATGCTAGTAAGAAAAGGCATTATAGTCGAATACAGGTGAAATATTCCCACAGCAACAAAAAGCAATAAATCAATCCAAATAAGGGCATGAATGTATAAAATATGAAAAACTGCAGATAAATTGTTTTGGGGTGAATCTTTAAAAAAAAATATTACATTTTTTTAAACAATATTATGTACTAAATTATTTATAAAACAAATATTTTTCTTAATTCTCTACAAAAAGATAAATATTCCAGTCGGACTTACCGTCATCGGGCTCCCAGGAACTGGAGGTTGTTGTGATAAAATGACGTGCGTTAATATTCCGTATTCATCTACGATCTGCTGCACCATGTGACCCGGGGGAACCTGCATTGGCATTGGCAATGGTGGCCCATTGTTTGACACCATCCTCACGGTGGCTGGACCTGAAAACAGAGAATACAGACGATGAGAATGCAGGTATCGTAATGTCCATGAGGTATGGCGCACGATAGATTACATTTCTGGAAACAATTCCTAGTCTCTGGAAACGTGAGGATAAGAATGTGGTTAATATTGTCACTGGACACAATTTTCATGGTTTCTGGATGTGAAACCAAGCCTGAAACCAAGAATGCGAGGATGAGAATCTGGGTACATAATGTGAGGATGAGAATGTGGGTACATAATGTGAGGATGAGAATGTGGGTACATAATGCTAGGATGAGAATCTGGGTACATAATGTACACCATTCTCATTAATTGTTGGAGCTATGGTCAAAGGACCTCAAACCAAGAATTAGACTATGAGAATGCAGGTATTTAATGTCCATGCAATATGGAATACATTTTTTATTTTATTTTTATTTGTATTAATTGGCGTTTAGAACCGTTTTCAAGATTCTTTCACTTATATCATGGCCTGTCAGTTTAGGGCAGGAGGAAACCCGCAACACCCGTGGCACTGAATGTTGCAGTAAACCTGCGAGCACAGGTTGGTACTGACAAGACCAAGGATGATAACTGCATTGCCACTCTACAGACATCGCATCCTATCAATATCACATCAGAAAGGGAACTTTCGTGAACATTGATGCTGGGTTCCCGGGGCAGGATTTGAACCTGGAACCTTGGAGTATGGTTAATCTTGTCATTGTGACCATCCTCGTGGATCTGTCCATTGGATGAGGAAAGTACAGTCAACTTAATGTCAAAGTTTGGCCTTGTTGTTGGACAACATTTTTACCATGGCTGGACCTGAAAGCAAGCCTGAACATGACATTGAACCTAATGGTCAACTTTAACCCTCTCCATGCTGGAGGCAACTGGAGATGCTAGAAAGAGCAGTGCCTGTGCTTAATCCAGGGGTCATATAGACTGTGTTTTACAATGGCTCTGACTTCATGACGTCATAACATTTCAGCAGCCTAAGGGTCAAAGATACAATCAACAGGTTTGAACCCAAAATATCATCAGAAATGAAAATTAATCAAATACAACTCACATTTAACATGTGAATGAAGAGTACACAAAGTTTCTTAAACATAAAATTAACTTTCTTCGATTTGACTCCAAAATTAGCAAAATAATCTGAATAATGTTATTTTCCCCGAAAAACAAATCTCTCAAAAACAAGCGACTTAGCTGTACATATGACTGACAGAATGTATGTTTAGCTCAGATATAGGCAACCCAGTATCCAAGCTATCAGAAGCATGCATATATCCTCTAAATATCCACAGAACAATGGCCTGGAAACAATGGCATGCTTTTCTTCAGCATATTTTCTTTCATTGGTTCGTCTCGCATGATTATCCGTTGCAATGCAGCAAAAAGAAAGTTGGAAGTCGCTCAAGAAATTATTCATACGAGTAAAGTAGACAGAGCTATTCCTGTAAGTTGATGTCCCAGATTCCTGAGGGGTGAAAAGTAATAATTGCCACTTCCTTATTGTGGCCATGAGCTATGTATTTAGCTTCTCGGATATATAACATAGTTACTGGTATATTTATTCTATTAACATTAAAACAGCAATTAATGTTAAACCATAATTATGGTTTAATAGATGGTAAATAAAATAAAATAATATATATATATTCATTATAAATTATCAGTATATTGTGCCATGTGAGTGAAACCATCTTGATTTGTTTTTTTGTTTTTTTTAAATTGGGGTTTAAAGTCGCTTTCAAGATTCTTTCACTTATATCACGACTTGTCAGTTTTATGGCAGGAGGAAACCCGCAACATCCGTAGCGCTGAATGTTGCAGTAACCCTGCGAACACCGGCTGGTACTGACAAGACCAAGGATTATAACTGCATTGCCACTCTACAGACATCGCATCCTATGAATATCGCGTCAGAAAGGTCACTTTTGCGAACATTGATGCTGGGCCCCCGGTGCGGGATTTGAACCTGGAACCTTTGGCTCCGAAATCCAACATTCTACCAGTGCGCTAACACCCACCCCTCACATTTAGAATTACGTTTTTCAATACGTGATAGCAGCATATAAAAAATATGTTTAAACAACCATAAACAGGGTTACGTTCAGGCAGCACTACATTTCCCTACACTACATTAGTATTCTAAAAAGTAGTGGTTGCCTAAATGAATTTGTGCCAAAAGAGCAGGAAATCGGTTTGCGCATCTATGCAGTGCAAACCTGTAGTGACAAGTAGCATGCTGGCTGAACGGATCCCGTAACACTTCATAGTGCCATGTAGTGAAAGGTAGTGTAGGCTGAATGCATCCCAGGTAGTAGAAGCCTTGATGTCAATAATAATATGGAGACAACACGTTCGCTCACCCGTAGCATTCTGTGGTAAAACGTTAGGCATCGCGTTGCCAACGGCATTGTTGCATGGATACGACTGGCCGTTGCCGCCGGCGCTGTAGAATGAAAGACTGGTGGTGCTGTTGTCAAACACGAGGCTCTTCCTGTTGGAGCCAATAGGCCCCACAGGCTGAGACTGGGGGGAGGGAGGGGATTGTGTGTGGGGAGACGGGAGAGGCCGCGGCATGGTGGACGCATTGTTCTGTGACAAAGACGGGCAAGTTGGGTCTACTCTGTTGGGTGGCGAGTCCGCGGGTTCTTGAGGTCTGTCTGGGGCATGTGAGCTGAAACAGACGTATCAGTTACGATCATGTGATTCTATGGAAACAGTCAGAATCAAAGTACATCAGAAAGCTAAACTTGGTGTTATGAAATTCAGAATACAGAGGTGTTTAACCAATATTGGTGACTACATACTTTGAAAATGAGACATAAAAACTAAATAAGTAATTGTGGACCACACATTGTAAATCAATGTAGAATCATTTCTAGGTGCATGTGAAATTGGAACCTAACATCGAAGCAAAGCTCATCAGAATCTCAAATCCACATCAGTATCTGATATCCATCTCAGAATCAGACACCAGACATCTAAGCCTTGTTTCACGAAGCCTATTTATCCACCGTGAGACAATAGTTAGCTTGTAAGAGCCGGATCGTCGTGGATACGAGATCAATACGACAGCACTGTTGTATCTTAGTAGAAATGACACCCAGACTCACTGTATCTGCAATTCCACGTCAGTGTTAACATTGTGTCTCTTTCGTCCGTTGCCGACAGCCTTGTGACTCGGTGGCGTGGCGTCTCGGGGGCGGGGCTGCGGCTCTCGGTCCCCATTGGGTATCCTCTCCTCTTTGCCCTGCCCCTGCAACGATGGCCACACCTCTTTGGTGGAGCTGGTGGAGGGGGGTTGGACTGGGGGTGGGCTCGGCTCAGAGATGGGCGGAGCCTCAACGGGAGGTTCTGGTGTGTTCTGTTGAGGGCCGTTCTGATGCGTGATGTTCTGCTGATCAGCAACAGGAGAACTTGATTTCTTTCTGCAATAAAGGATCGTCATTGGATGAAACAAACAGAGAAAACATTTAAATCTTTTGCCATATGATGATTAACATACAGCTTCAAGCTAGATACATTTAGCAAAGGTATAAGTTAGGTTAATTCTACAAAATAGGAATTCTATTAGATTTTTTGATTTTTTTATTTTGGATTGGGGTTTTAATCTTGTCGCTGCTGGATTAAATTAGCGTGACGTTCCGTTGACTGCTGAATAAAATCAGCTGGAATTACGTCATCACTG